>BMAO01023297.1:0-145135 GCA_019973975.1 Trichonephila clavata | reverse complement strand
TGGAAGGACGCGTATAGATCCGTCACAACGTGCGCGTACAGAATATGTTGATTCTGCGCCTTTCATATTTTATTTTTAAACAGTTAAAAATTTACTTCTATTTTAAACCCTTGTGGAAAAACTATATATTTCTCTACATTTAACTTTGTTAAAGTTATAAATATGAATCGGTCTTTCAGAATTTCTTTTAAAATAAAAGTTTAGTTTATTGTAGCGTATAATGTGTATTTGTGTGTGGTGTTGTGTAAGTGTTGAGTTACAATACTAAAATAAAAACATCACAATATTCTAAAATAAGATCTCGTATCTTGATCAAATTACTAAAAGTGCTTACCATTAAAAACTGTTTTTCGTACCTTTGACTAAGTACACTGCTGTGTGTGGCCACAGTAAATGCAACACCAAGAAAGACAAGATAGAGCACAACAAAATTTATTTTGTAGATAGCATGTTGACCAAGTACCAAATAATTAAATTTATAGACTTCTGTGAAGTGTGGTTCCTGCCAGAATCAGTAGCCAGAGTAGCCGCCATTGTTTGAGATCACCGCTGCCACACACCTCGGCATTGATTCAAAGAGACTTTGGATGTGTTCTTGGGGTACAGCAGACCAAGCAGCTTCCACACGTTGCCAAAGTTGATCTGGTGTGGCAGTTGCGGGTGTAATCTGGGTCAATCTTGAGCAACCATGGACCACATGTTTTCTATCGCGAAAGATCCAGAGAGCGAGCCGGCCAGGGAAGCAATTCAATCTGGTGATTGACGAAGAAACTTTGGACAATACGTGTCACGTATGCTCGCGCATTATCCTGTTGAAATATGGCTGTGGCCAAGCCCTGAAGGTAAGGAAGGACAACTGGCTCCAACACCTCGCAGTTGCAGCGCTGGCTGTTTAAAGTACCGGCAATGCGTACTAGAGGAGTGCGAGAGTGATATCCAATACCGCCCATACCATAATACACGGTACAGGACAAGTGTGCGGTGCCTAATCAGCTGTTCAGCATCCTCTCTCCACGTTGTCTCCAGACTAGAATCCTACCATTGTGGTGTTGCAGACAGATGCGTAAATCGTCTGTAAAGACAACTTCATTCCATTCTGCCACCCACATCCTTCTTTCATCGCACCATTGGTGGCGGAGACGTCTGTGGTTATGCGTCAAGCGTAGATCAAGCAATGGATGTCTTGTGGACAGACCACTCTGCTGTAAACGGCGTGGAATGGTACGCGCAGACACTAAATGATGCGTTACAGACTCAATGTGCTGTACTATGGTTCGTGATGTGACTGAGCGATTCCTCACTCCATGCGTACAATTTACCTGTCCTTACGTGAAGTGGTGCATTGAGGTGGATGCGATTGACCACGTTGGTCTGTCGTAACCCTCCTGCATCCAATGGTCATATATACGCATTACAGTTGTTTGGTTTCGTCCAACATGACTACCGATTTGCCTGAAAGGTAATCCACAATCTCGGTAGGCCACTATCCTTCCTCTGTCGAACTCGGATACTTGATCGAAAGCTGATCGCTGTTTTCTACTAGACAGGTAGGAATCGTTTTTTGAAAAAACCTAATAAAAACACAATTGCCGAACTTGAAATCGTTGGAATCTCCAAGCCTTAAATAGCGCTTTGAGGTGGCGCCACAGGCGTGCGTGATGTGTGTCTGCGCTGAAATTCTAATCATTTGTATATCTCACCTCCACTAATGCGTGTTGTAAATTTCATGTTATTTGTGTGGTTTCTTCAGGGTGTTGCATTTACGGTGGCCAGCAGTGTATCCAGAACTTTGTTTTTCTTTGTTTCATTGAAATAAAATCATTTTTTAAAAATAATTCTCTTATATATTGTCGTAGAATGATGCTGAATTTTCTGCATGTGTTACAAAATTCCATACATAACAGTATAAGTAAATAATCTTCATATTTGATCTGTTTAATGTGGTCTTTTATCGAGGTGGTTGAATAATTCGGTTATATTTTTATTTCCAAGAAGACTAATAAAATTTATTTGTACCAAATATTTAGAGGTTGTTTATGTAATAGAAAAAAGTATTATGCACAGGATTAAACCAAATAACTTTCTTACCGACATCCGTAGATTTTCCACAATATTCTTCTATCATATTCTAACATTCAATATTCTAACATATTTTTATTACCTGTAAAGTTATTACATACATTTTTTAATTTCTTATAATATATATTTTTTATTTAGTAAGACAATTATTTTCAATAAAAAGGAATTGTTTTATGGTAAGACAATTAAAAAAAATTTAAATAGGTGAGAAGAAACATTTGTGCGTATATTTTAAGGGAATCTTATATATATCTTCTAATTCAATCAATTAGTTGAAAAGGCTTTAATTTAGTTCTGGACTATAATATTCATTGCCAAATTTATTCTTTAATTTTTTTAGCCTGCTTAAGACAAATGTCTTGGTTGCGAGTATGTTATGGGTGGTGTTCACTTCCTTAAATCAAAATCCAATTGCTGTAAATAATCCACATGACGCCAGATTGTAGATTTTGCGCCTCGTCAGATTTAACCTACATCAGCTTCTCTTTACGAATGATCTTTATTAGCATCATAACTCGAACTCATGATTCGAGGAAAGCAAAGATAGTTCACGAGTTAACTTTGTGACTAGGACCGCTTGACTACCGCAACCTCTTGTAAAATAGAAAACGGCATGAATCTTCTAATGGGATGTAGCGGGAATGCTGGGGGAGGGGAATTACGACTTTTTTTCGTCAATGTATAGGGACTCGAAGAAAGCAAAGTGAGTTCATGACCATGACCACTTGACTACCGCATCCACTTGTAAAGCAGAAAACGGCATGGAACTTCTAATTGGATGTAGCGGAATGCTGGGGGTATTACGACTTTTTCGTCAATGTATGGGGATTCAAAGAAAGCAAAGTGAGTTTATTAGTTCGCGACCATGACCACTTGACTACTACAACCCCTTGTAAAATAAAAAAAAACGGCATGAAACTTCTAATGGGAAGTAGTGGAGTGGGAATGCCTGGGGGGTTAATTACGGACTTTTTTCGAATGCTTAATTAACTTTTTCGTCAATGTATAGGGACTCGAAGAAAACAAAGCGAGTTCATGAGTTCGCGACCATGACCACTTGACTACCACAACCACTTGCAAAATAAAAAAAACGGCATGGAACTTTTAATGGGATGTAGCGGGATTGCTGGGGGTTAATTCCGACTTTTTTCGTCAATGTATAAAGACTCGAAGAAAGCAAAGAGATTTCATGAGTTCGCGACCATGACCACTTGTCTACCCCAAACACTTTAAAATAAAAAAAAGGGCATGAAACTTCTATTGGGATGTAGCAGGAATGCTGGTGTAATTAGAAATTTTTCCGTCAACGTCTAGAGACTCAAAAAATTTGGAGATAGTTTTCCAATATCTATATTGATTTCAACTTCAGCTGAGCTATATTTTTTTCATGTATTTTTGAAATAACGATAGAAAAACGAATAATAAAGTAGAATACATAAATTCTTAATTTTTCACACATATTCTTAGCAAGCAGTATTTTTTTAAATACAAATGCTTTATTTGTGAAATGAGTGCAAAAAATATTGCCGTAATTTCAGATTCAAAGCATGCAGGCCGCTCTTTTTAAATAGGGCACAAAATAAATTTTTTTGAATTTTTTTTTTGAAAAAAAAATTAACTACTTCAAATCAAAGCACGCTCTCTCAGTAAACATACTAGATGGGTACAGAATTTTTATCCTGCAATATTTGACTTTCTTCCAGAACTTTTTTTTGTTCTACTTTCATTACGATTTCTTCTTACATTTCTTCAAACACAATCAAGGAATCCAGTCGTGAGTGAAAATTTTTTAGCCTGTCTTTTGGAGAGTTCTGTTTCAGAATACAGTAAATGTTTTTTGGAATGTCAGAATCTAGATTTCTTTTTTTCTACATCTACTCTAACAAAGAGTAAAAACTGAAGAAGTATAAGAAATTGAAAGGAAAAATGGCGTGTCGTGAAAACAGATTTGCTCATGATTTTTTTAAAAAAAACTTTCAAATGGACTTCAACCAATGATAGCACAGACCTTGCCTTAAATTTGAAGTCATTTTCTGTAAATTTTTTATTTTATATTCCTGAAAACTGTTCACTTGATTTTGAAGACCTGATATTCTCATGATGTTGTAAGTCTCAGTTTTGCACATAATTATCTTCTGTTTGTTTATACAGTTTTATCGTCATGTTATTCCAGTTATTGAATAATACGTAAGTATGCTAAATTAATTTTAAAGACAAGTGACTATAGAATATATTACGCCGAAACACAACTTTACAGAAACTAAATATGGAAGACAATTAATGAAAACATAAAACTAAATCTGAGACAAAAATACAAATTTGATACTCACATAGGAAAACGATAAATAAAATTAATTTTCGTAGAAGAAATATATATGCCGGGGTATTTTCTATGAGCAGAAATTAATAAAATAATTTGATTACTTAATGTTAATACTAAAACTTCTTGTGAAATACATTTCATATTTAAGGATAGCAGAAAATTATGTTTATACATGTCTAGCAATATGCACAAGAAGCTTAAATTTAGAAAAACCCCGCACTCTAGTCTTAAGAATGATTTTATATTTAGAGAGAGAGAGAGAGAGGGGATTAATAGTGTTAAGCTAGGATATATTAAGTTGTAACATATTAAATGTCCGATTTTTACAATCTACTGTGGTATATCTTTTTTATAGAACAAACTTTATTAATGAAAATAAAAACTATTAGCTTCAATACCCTTTTGCCAATGGGAGTCAAGATATTTTTAATGCCAGTATCATGAAATTAATCAGTTCTGGATCGTTTTAGCATGTCTTGGATTTCTGAAGCATTTCTCTTGTAGGAAGTTATCCAGATGTTTGAAAAGTGATAATCCGTAAATGAGAGAGAGGTCTGGTGAATATGGTGGATGGTCTACAATTTCGTAGCCCAAAAAGTGCAATTTTTGACGAGTGATCATTGAAACAAGAGGTATAGCATTGTCATAGAGAAGAATTGGGCTTTTCTTGTTGACCAATGCCGTCAGAATGCATGCAAGTGTCTGGTGTATTTCGTGGATATTATTACAATACTTATCCGTCGTGATGGTTATCGCCTGGTTATTGAAAGCTGTGGTGAATCAAACCAACTGAGGGCCACTAAATATTCACCATACCCTTCTTTTGACGAGGTTTTTGTTTCGGGAAGTGTTCTGGAGCTTTGTCGGTACTCAGCCATTGTGCTGAATTTCACAGATTGTCGTACAGAAAATACTTTTTGTCACACGTTCCAATTTGATTGAGAAAAAGGACCTTTTTGGTTGCAAAGAAGTACAGAAGATGTTTCAAAACGTTTATTTATTTACTTTTTGATTCTCATTCAACTCATGAGAAGCCAATTTTTCCATTTTATTAAATCTTTGCCAATCATTTTTAGGTTGCGGGAAATGACCGTAGGAGTTACGTCTAGTTCTTCTACGATGTCTCTAACAGTATTGCTGGGATTTAGTTATTGCTCATAGGACTTCATTGCCCACAATTGTCTCCAGGATGTCCCGATCTTCATTTATAAGACTCTCGTTACCAGATTCGAACTTTGCCTACCAACGTCAAATGGTATGTTCGTTTATCTGAGCCACCTTCAAATGCGGCGTTGATGTTTTGGGCAGCTGATGCAGCATTATGATCTTCCTTCCACATATACAAAAATAATGCTCTAAAACCTCAATAATTCATCCTATAAATAAACATACAATAGAGAAAATACAATATTTTTAATTAAAAGATATATGAGATAGAACAAGGTTTTAGCTTTAAAATGATATACAATTCATTATACAGTTCGATGTAATTGAGACTAACATTTTTTTTGTGTCACTTAGTGTTTGCTTACCAGTGATGTCCCAAACTGCCACAAATCGCTTATATCTGCTTAGAGGTAATTTGACAACTCGACTTTCACAATAATTTACTCGTTTGACTGGTTTTAGAGTATCAGCTGATGGCATTTTAGAGTAACAGCTGGTGGTTATAATTTTGCGTTCCGTGTAACGCGTATTAATTTTGATTTTTCAAAGATGGATATTACTCCGAGGAAGCGTTCTAAAATAATTGCTCATAATAAACACACTTTTATGACTCAGAGATATAATTGCGGTAGTTGGTGTTGGAAAAATCAAGTGTTTCAAAAATTTTGAGAACATTTCTAGATTTCAGAACTTCTTGTCTAAAAAGAAAAGGAATATGTGGGCGCTATCGGAAAACTACTCCAAGAACCGATAAAACTCTAATAAGAAATTGAAAAATAAATCCAAGGAAGTCAAGCATAGAACTTCGAAAGGATTTATTATTGTGTTGAGGTGAATACCTCAACAAAAGCCTCTAGAAGTTCATCGTAAGGCAACAAGCTCGAAGATAAAACAATTTCTAATTCAAAAAATTATTGAAAAATGTTTAGCATGGGCCTAAATATATCGATCTTGGACTGTTAACGACTGGAAGAAGGTAACTTTCAGTGATGAAACACATTTACTTTCACAGGTATACAAATCAAGTGCACTAAGACAAGTGAAGATGTAACTCTGTTATCAGATCATATCAAACAGACTGTAAAACACCCTTCTGATGAGATGTTTTGGGGTTTTTTCACAACAAATGACACTGCAAATTTAGTTTCTCTTAAAGGCATGATTACATATAAAATTTATATTTCTGGAAAAACTCTAAAATCAATGTGTGGAATAGGTACGTATATTTTTTGCACGACATTTAAATGGGTGTTTTTTTGGCTTTAAAAAGGGTTTGATTTGTTATAAAAGTTTCGCTTAAGCAATATGAGTTCTATTGACGAGTGTCTTCATATTTTTTATCTTAGCCAATTGGCAAAGAAGACACGTCAACTATCATCCCACTCTCTTAATACTCCCACACTTTATTAACATAAAGGCCTCGAGAAAAGCATCGCCAGCGCTGGCTCGACTTGCTGCGGCCTTCCCTATTCAGGTGTGATTTGACGTAGTAATGGATTCCAAACATCTTTTTAACTGTCCTTCCATTGTTGGTGCCCTTTTTAAAATAGACAATGACTACAGTATGGACATCCTATACTCGGATCGTGCCATGGATGTTGCCACGGCAGTGATTCACGCCTTTGGCAATATTTGACTCATTTCCATATCTTTATTTTGTTATATGCACCTTTGTACTTTGTCATACACGCCAACA
This sequence comes from Trichonephila clavata, assembly GCA_019973975.1. NCBI lineage: Eukaryota > Metazoa > Arthropoda > Arachnida > Araneae > Nephilidae > Trichonephila > Trichonephila clavata. The sequence continues at coordinate 137,870 of BMAO01023297.1, read as the reverse complement.
ACAACATTTGACGTAGTAAATAAAAGAGAATTAATTTGCTATGTATATTTTTCTGACAATAGAAAGAAGTTTATATTTTTTATAATTTAAATTTACTGTGAATTAAGAGGTATTAAAATTTTCATTGGAAAACTATGCGTCTTTCACAGAAATATTTCGTAGTACAATACAGCAATTAAACTTTAACGCAAAGATGTGATAGTGAAACATATACAAAAAGCATTTTAAAAACTTTCCATTTTAATGGGGTTTTTTTTTCAAAAATAACCTTCATTTTTAAAAAGTATCATTTTATTTACGTACATATTTTTCACGTAACTCTAAATATATTTACTTCTCGATATTTAAATTTTTTTTTATCTATCGCCAAGAAAACGTTATTTTTCTTAGGATAATCATCAGGACTTGTGAGAAGAATTCTTACAGAAAGATCTCAAGAATTCTTATAGAAACAATAAACACAGTATATATATATATAGATATCCTTTCAGAGGATAAAAGACAAAGTATACATTCATAAATACTATAAAGCAGATATGTTACATTCTTTTATATTGTAGATAGAGTTCTATTTCTTCTTGATGATGAAGTAGGAGAAGAAGACAAATAGTAAATAAATAAATATTTTTGAAAAACATGCAATTTATATTCCTTGTTGAATTTAATATATATATTGACAGAGAAAGCATTCTCCTCATTTTGTTTCCATAAGTATCTAGAATTTCATTATTAATAATTATTATCAATATTGGTTTTCTATTATTACTGAGCTGCAAATTTCTTCTATAATAATTAATTTCATAAAAATGAAGGGGAAGGGTTCCGCAATATATATGAAATATCCTTCATAGTTTAGTCATTTTTACAAAAATGATTATTATGATGGTGATTACTGATTTTATATGGGAAGTTTTTTTCTTCAAATTATATTAATAGTTGCATTTATTGAATTGCTAAAGCTTATATATTAATAGAAATAGGATACAAAACAAAATATTTTTGGATCATTTTTTGTGCAGAAAATTCCCTTTTCTCTTGCTTATATTATTTACTCTTAATTATTAAAACAAATTAGCTTTTTGCTTTATCTGCATTAACGTTATAAAATATATACTTTGAATTTTAAAAGCAATTACTTCAATATGCATTTATTTATAAATTTTAATCTTATATTACACTTGATAAATTGATTTCATATACAAAAGTAAAATACAGAAGAATCCTGGATTTATAATACATTTTATAAGAATATAAAAATTCATTTTGCTTTCATAACTAAACAACATAGACTTGTTACTTATGACAGAAAAATATAAAACACCTATTTTTATGATTTTAAAAACTGCCTTATTTCAAAATCTTGAGAACACATATTTGCTTCATGAATGCATGTATCATAAACAAGGAAAATTAAATTTTAAAAATAATTTATTTAAGCTTTATGTGAAAGAAATTTAGAACATGGTGTCATAATATGTTTGCTTTACACCAAAAACAATGTTCTCATTGAAACTAACAACTTTACACATTGTAACTAACGTAACTTAATATAAAAACTCCGTAAAACACTTTCCTTAATGTTTATTAAAAATGCATTATTTTTGAGATTTATTCATTGCTTTAAGTTAGTGAAAAGTGCCTATAATGTTAAACATGTACTTGTTGTGAAATTGGGAAAAGCAAGAAATACTCCATTATGACGTATGAAAGAGACAAGCTTGGGGGAGAGCTCGACCATGTGGTAATATATTGTTCTCGTCTGGAGAGAGGGCAGAGGAAAGGACGGTCAATAGTTGTTCCCCCACCCCATCTCATTTATTCGATCGTTTCCTGACAAGTAGAGTTGTATACCTTTTCTCTCAGCTTGGAATGGGCTCTCCAAACGACAGTAAATTCTGGTCATTTTGCCGTCTGATTCAGGTAGATTAAGTCTAATAAGGAAATAAATTATTTATTTCTGAAAGAATTAAGTTTTCGGATGTGATGAAGTAATATCATAAATGGAATAATTTTATACACGAATCAATGATCTTTCAATATGATGTATTAATTTATCACATTATATTTAAATATCGTATACAAGAACGTTTATATGATACTGATGAATTTTAGAGACTGCAACTCGAATTAGAATTATGCAAACTTTAACTCTGTATATAAATATTCATGTGTAAGATTTTCATTGAATTAACTCTGGTTCGGTTAGTGTTAACTGAACATTTTTATTGTATTATGTTTTCTCATTTAAAAGCTGTTTGAAGGAATCATGTTTATAATTGAGCGTTTCTCAAACCGTGGGACGCGCCTCCCTTAGGGGGCGTGACAACTCTACGAGGGGGGTGCGATCATATTGAAAAGTCGTAAGCAAACAATTATTTTAAAAAATATTAATTTACTGAAAGAAAACAAACAAAATGCATTATGACATAATAAAAAATAAAATACACAGTTACACTGCTATATTACTTTTATAAATGCATCAGTGGGTACACAAGGCATTTTATAATTAATTTAACAATACAAAGTTAAGAACAAGTTTAATAGTTACCAGTAACCCCATGGGATTGTCAGACATAAAATTATATACAAAAATTAGCACTTATCTTGTTAATTTTATGGTTTATAATTAATCCCTTTATTGCAGATTAAATGTTACGCGATTCGCTTCCCAATGCCACAGTTTTGCACGTAGGCGCGCGTATGTGATGTATGGGGGGGGGGGAGAAGGAATAAAGAAGCAAATAATCTGAAATAAGTAAATCCTTCGCAAACATGTTGTCAAGGTCTTTTTATTGCATTCCAAAGATTTCAGAATAATTTTATGAATAGCGGTTCACAGAAAAGATCGTATTTCATAAAGACGTATATATACGTCCTGGGCAATAAATACTTCGGCTAAGTGAGACGTTTATATACGCCGGTGACACATAAGAGGTTAAAGTCGTAATAAAGTAATAATATATTTATGACGCGAGGAAAATTATGATTAAACATTGGGTCGCGAATATTGAAACTTTGAGAAGCACTGTTATAATTGGTAAAAATATGACTATTGAGACGAAATATGAAGGGTTTTCAGTTTTATGAGACATTTTAATTTAAATTAAGGTTTTAAAGTTGCTTCGCATGTTGGCAGAAATCTGTAGTTCCATTAGTTCTAGAAATCAGAATTTTCGAATTTCATACAATAAGGTAGAGTAAAAAAATAAATAAGAAACTTTTCATTTTACGAATTGTCGATTATCTACCCTCTAATGATACTAACTATTCATGATATTTAAATAAACTCATTAGGATAAAGTTTTGGGAAATTTTCCTAAATAATCCTACATTTTCGAATATTATCAGATATTAGAAAAATGTATCCGAGAAAATTGAACGAAACCTTATTCGAATAAACGATAGTAAGTTTTTTAAAGTAATTGGAATGGTATGATTAATTTCGAGTATTCCAAAAAGCTGAAACAAAAAAAAGAATAGATTAACATGTTAAATTAGTAAAAAAGGACCATATGTAAAAAAAAAACACTCACCAAAATTCAAGAATTGGATATTTTAAAAACATGTTTGTAAGACTTTGAACATTAATCACAATATAATGTTTTTAAAATATTCATCTTAACAAAATCAATTTTCATCATATTTTTTCTTTAAAAATGATCCAGTTTCTGAATACAAAAAGAATTATCTCTCTATAAATAAATCAAATTTTTTAAAGTGTGATGAATGTAATATTATGAAACAAGTTATTTCTTGCCAATAATGAGTTTTCTTAGAATTTTAACGCAAACTTAGAGGATGTAAGCAAAAAGGTTTTAAAGGTATAAAAAAATCCTTTTACAGAAATCTTAACCTGCGAAAAATAGAGATCACAAGTTTCTTCGCTTAAGACGATTCAAGCATCTAGCCATTAAACTCTCACAAACACAAAACCTTTCTTTTAACAAAAAAGTACATCGAATGAAAAGCAGAAGAAGAAAAAAAAGGTTTTGTGATCTTTTTTTTATATTTAGTTGATTTCTTACAACACTAAAAAGAGTCGTTCATTCTTTTTACACCTTCAGCATTCACATTTGTAGCATCTATTAAAATAGTCTTTTTTTCCAATAAAATACAACAAACTGATTGAATAAAAGGCATTTCCAAATAAGTAATCATGATTTACTTAAATTTATTATTTTTACATAAAACAGCAATAGCAATTAACTATGTTTCAATATCCTTCAAAATCTTTTATGTATTTACAGTTGATCCAAGGTATAATGGCGTTATTTTGATGTAGCCAGTTAAAAACAAGTCGATTTCTTTGAAAGAAAATTCGGAAGTTATAAGGATTTGTATCTGTAAAAAACGAAGAATATTTGAAAGTATGAAATATTTCTTCTACATTAAAAAAGCAATTTTTAATTCTTTAATGAAATAGTGACATTTGAAGAGTTGGAAATAGAGAATTTTTAACTAAAAGTCAAATGGTGTAGCAGTCAAATAGATAAATGTACCGAAAATCATGTCTTGAGAATTTATGCATTAGAAAGCAAGAAATTAAATAGTTTTAGGTATGAATTCTAAGATAATACATAGGATGAAACTAAATATTTCATTATTTGCTTTAAAATATTTAATAATTGACTTTTTATAACATCATTCTTCTATTAAATTAGTTTTTCTGTTAATGAAATTTGAAATTTGGAATATTTTAAGGCTTACAAAAAACTACAGATCCAAATTTTTGGATTCAAAATTTTACTTTTTTAAAAGATGTTAAAAAAATAGTGGATTAAAAAGTAAATATTTTTAATAATAATTATTTTTCTTAAAATAAATATCTTTCAGCATTAGAGTGAATTTTTTAATATTCTTAAAATTAATTCTGCTTTCGTCTATTATTTTTATAATTAGACAAGAGTATTTATTCAACTTTCTCAAATTCTTTTCCAGTGGTCTTAAAACGACTTTTTCTGTTCTCTTTTATTCGATGAAAACCGTTTCTAGTTTCCCAACTCTCTTTTTATTCAAGATTCTGTGAAGAAAGAGGATTTCGAAAATTTACTAGAACTGAAAGAATTTCGAGTAAAAGTAGAAAGTGAGTGCTGCTATGCTAAAAAGTGGTTGAGAGATTCAGACATAATTGAAGAAAAATTGTGAGAAACTGAGGAAAAATTCGTCTGTCTTTTATTTAATTTTTTATTTATATTGAATCATGACATTATAGCTTATTGAAAACACATAATTTTATGGAAAATAAATAATTTAACATTTTAAAATTATTTTATGTAGTATATTTATTATTCGAATTTAATATTATGCATGCAAATTTATTTGCGATTTAAATATTTTCAACTATTTAAATTATTAACTTATACATTGACATATATTGATTAATTATGTTAAGATGAAATTATTACTGATTCTATCCAATTTAACATACTGGTGTAAATAAGAATTTTTTGGATTAAAGTGAATTTTTTGAAAGCTTTTCCTATCTTTTGCTCATGAGGTAGAAACTATATAAAAATGTATTCTGAGTAAAATATTTCACGATTTCAATATATGCAATAGAAAAGCTTAAGTTTTTATTTCAATAGTTTATAATAAAAAGTTGTTGGTCTCCCTTGATTTAGAGTTATTACCTACTTTATTTGGGTTGATATTTTACTATCGTGCATTGATTTCCAGTCATTAGCATTTCCTTGGAAGTAGCAAGCTGGACCTTCCAATATTTATCTCGGAATCTTTTCAGAAGAGATATGACCGAAAAAATGTCTGACCACCATCTAAATATTCCGTTTTCTAATAATTTTCCTTTAAGGTTGATAGATCCTAGCCTATGGTCAAAATATAATAGCACAGTGTTAAAATTAAATACCTACTTGTTACGTCTTTTTTCCCACGGAAATAGATAAAATAAAAATAAAGTAAAATATTAAATAATATTGAGATTTTACATTTACAAAAATGCCATTTATTCAATTATATATTTAGCTTTTTGTGAGAAATCAATAGAGTAAGTGGTCACAGGAATGTCAATTTTATCTCGAGAGATAAAAATATAAATAATTTTTTATTCGATATAATTTTTTGAGATTAAAATTAAATAACTCGATTTTTCACACATTATTTACAAAGACAGGAGACTCTATAAATGTGTAAAATGTTTAAATTATAATCATAATTTTAAAACTTTCAAGTATATGAACATAAAAAAAAATTGTAAGAAATATTTTTACAAGCTTTATAATTTTTACATTGTGCATGATATTTTCTAAAATAGTAGCTCTATTTACTTAGTATCTTACTCTCTTTACTTACATTAAGTTGATTTATAAAGTTAAGTATATATATATATATATCCTTACTATACTATATCATTTTTATATAAATAAAATAGTAAATAATATCTTTTAAAGGGTAAAAAAAATACAATTATTTTTAATTTAAGTATTTTTAAAGTTTTTTTTTAAATTAAAAAGTTATGTAATACTAAAATTAAGTAGGGTTGTAAGAATATGATACGTTATATAATTCTATAAAGTTTTATGCATCAAAGACTACTACATCTTGACTCTTAACCCTTGCCATTAAATTTCAAGAATTAAGAAGTAAATATTAATTATCCCTCAGAAAAAGAGAGAAAATATCGTAAACTTTATGAATCTTTGAATGAATTCTATCATGGTACAAAATTTAGAAAAATAACTTAATACATGTAACACACATACATGTAAGTAAATTTTACGCATTTTTAAGTAAAAAAAATCATTTCCAAAGTAAGCTAAAACACCCTACTTATTTGTTTCAAAGCAATATTTATATATTTTTTCTTTTCAAAATTTTAATGAAATCAACTATATTTAATGAAACTATAATATATATTAAGGAATCGGAATATTTCTTTCGTAATATAGCAGGTAGAAAAATACATTTATAGGTATCCCTGATGTAAAAAAAATAAGATAGTGTATTGTATAACATATTTGCAAGGGTTGCGTGATTCTGAATAATTAAAAATTCTTGACTTTTTTTCTATAAAAAAACATCGGACGTTGATGCTTGTTTGTGTTAATGGAAATTAACATCGAAATAAAGCCATGACATTCATCTAGCATTTGATTAAATTTCTTTGTGCTCTGTAAAACATTTCCCAGAACATATGGAGGCATTATTAAAACTAATCAATAAATCATTTCGTCAGCATTTCATAGTCATCTCGTGGAATTTTGAAAGTGAAACCTCTCACAATTACGAAATCTATCTTTAAGGCTTCAGTGTGAAACTTTAATGGAAACTCGATGCACATAAACTAAGTTAATTTGAAACATAAGCAACTCTAGATTCCTAAAGACCATCAATTGATTAGTTTAGAATCGACCCAAAAGGCAGCGGTTTCCATCCAAATATTCTTAATTCAATTCCTACCCACCTTCTTTCTTAAGATTCTTACTCCCTCAAAGTTAATCCTCCCAATGACACTCAAACTGTTGGCGACAAATGTGGCTTAGAGTAGTAATTAGCACCAACTGGACTGAATCGAAGTTGGCATCTAAAGGCCACACCATTGAAATCCTTTTTCCCTCATTAGCGGCTGCTTAGGGATTCGGATCAGGAATTTCGGAGGGAAAGATTTGGAGAGAAAACAGAAAACAGGGGAAAAACAGAAGAATCTTGGGAATAAAAGAAAAAGAGTGATTTTGTAGAGATGAAGCGTTGAAAGCGTTGTACTGATAATGTTTTCTTGTGTCGTATATATATATATATATATAATATTTACCCACGAAAAATTTACATTTCATTAGAGGTGATTAAGTGGTCGTGGCCGAAAAATTAAAGAGGTCTTTTCGTGATTACATCATTTATTTGAGCACGCTTGTACAGTGCCAAAATACAAGAGAGGGAATTATTCAAATATCAAGTTTTTACATGCAGGGAAGAACAGAGAAAAATACTTTATAAGAAATACAGTCAGATGTTTAGGCTAAGGGCTTGTAATAGTATCGTTTAGGAAAAGATCCAGTTTAGCGTCAAAAGCGCGTATGCATGAATTTAGTTATTTTGAGTTAAATTGCAAACTATTTTGATCGGTGGCGTGCCCAAAATGTTGTGTCGCGTGTCATTAATGGCACTCATGCCATTGATTTGCCATCCCTGGCCTAGGCAATCCCTGTTCTTTATAGAATATTTTCAAGAATCTAAATTCCTGTCTTCACTGAAAAATTCCAACCTTCACCCCAAAGAAAATCCCGAATGAGAAGTACTTCAGTACCATGGACAAACTGCATCTTATAAAAGCACACTTGATATAAGAATTAAACATGTGTGCAAATCACAAAGAAATAAAATAGAAAACATCAGGGCCCATACAGCGTGCGGACAAACCGGTTGAGGCCTGATTGCGTTAGCCCTTGCGATGTTCGAAAAAAAAACAAGTTAAATGGTTAACACATTTAAAAAAATTACATTATTTATGTATAACGCTATAATTTAAAAAAGTTCTAATTTTATTTTATAGATGACTTTAAAAACGAATTGAACTGATGATAATTTTTTTTATTGGTCACGTTCTTTAAATTTTTGATGCACTGCTTTTTTAGTTTTTCATGTAATTATCTTTTTCATTTCAAGCAATTCACACATAACATCCTAATTTGATCTCAAATATTTTAAACAATGTTTATTTTAAGCGAAGAAAAAAAATGACTTTCATCTCTTAGTCATCTTTCGGGGAAGGAGTTTATTGTTCCAAATAAAGCGCTCTGAATAAAAGCTTTTAAATTGTAATTGAGTCAAGCAAGAACATACAACTGGACCGTAAAAGATGGCTTGGATATAATCTACTTTAAAAGCGTGCCTCTGCGTTTAATCTTTGTAGCGAAGAATGGCTTTTATTTTAGAATGAAAATGAGTAATTCGGCATAGTGCTCTGGAAAGGCTTTTAGCCTCGTTAATTGAGAAATAAATAAATTGGTTGAAAGCATTTAAATTTAGTACATTCGGGGAAATAAAGTAATGGACTTTTTGAACATCTTAAGAATATATATAATGAACTGGTGATAGAAGATACATGACTTTAGATTCTAAAAAAATAAAGAATTTACTTTGATGAAATAGAGAAGTTCTTTGCTTTGTTATCGGAATTAAGAAACTTTCAATTATATTAAGAATCTTGAAAGAAAATCATGTTTAAAAATGAAACTAAATAAATATTAATGTCATAAAACACGCGCGCGTCTGTCTTTAATTTTTTAAAATTTTTTAATGGGCTGCGGATTGCTGTTTTACTATTGCATCCATAGTGCATTCCCTGTGAGCTGTTATCTATTTTTAGTGCGGCAACATTTAGGCGGAAACCAATCGCCGCAGGTAATTTTTACGCCCTGTTTCATCCACAGAGAGAGGCACGTGAGCGCTGACGATGCGAAACCGTGCTTGGGAATTTAAATTTGCCGAGAGCACTTAAACCGAACAGACTCTCAATGGATCATTTACATGCCGCATACTCATGCGAAATGACCACTGTCGATTTTCTGCATCATGAAAATCCACCAAATTGGGCTGGGGTTGAATTCACAATGATGGGCAGACAAGGAAAGTGACAAACGAGAAAAGCTACCCAGTGAGCTACCTTTAAAAATAAAATAATTTAAAATATTTCTTTTAAATATATATTAGATTAATGTATGTTTGGGACACTTATACGTAAATGATTCTGATGTTTGTATTAAATAATCTATAGAAAATGTATGTGAGTTGATTCTAAAATAAAAATAATAAATGTTTTTCTCTGTATCATTATATGATAAAGTATTACAAGCATTATATAATTAATATTTGATCTTAAGACTATATTTCAGGAGAAATTAGTTTGCTGTATAAATCTCTCAGGCTTGGGCAATTATTTTATAAATTATTATGAAAAAGCATATTTTTGGACATTAGTGAACATCTGTTTTAGCTCAAATTGACTAAATAAACAATACCAGGTTCTATGTGTAGTAAAATTATGTATTAAACTTCGCCGGGTCCGAAGGTTGTGGATGTAAGATAGTTCGAGGAAAAAGTAGACATCATCTTAAGAATATCTACTTTTATATTATCTTTAACACTTTATGACAGTGTTTCTCAAACTTTCAATTTTGTCGACCCAATTTTCATTCATAATTTCCATCGCGCCCCCCTCCATACTATAGTAACAATGCATTGAATTCAATAATAATGTACTTTGAAATTAAAATTATAAACCTTACAAGTTATCAAGGTAAGTATTAAATTTTGTATATAATTTTGTACATGACAAGCCCATGGGGGTCATTTGTAATTTAACTTAGTCTTCTTAGTAATTCTCAGTACTTCTTAACTCAGTATTGATGAATTAATGATCAAATACATTGTGCAGTACTGATACATTTATAAGTATAATGGATCAGTATAAATTTGTATTTTTTTATTAGGTCAGATGTATTTTGTTTTTTCTTCCTTTCAGTAAATTAATAATTTTTTGAATATTTTTTCTTATTTTTAACTTTTTGATATGCTTGCACCCCCTGGTAGTATTATTACGATTCCAGGTAGTTACACTCAACAGTTTGAGAAATGGCTTTACGAAATACAGAATTTACAATTTTACAGCTTACTCTGGGGACAATATGAAATACTAACCAAATACTGGGTAAGCAAGAGAATTGAAATTCACTTTTCTGGAGTTAAAATTTCTTGTTATGATCCTTCTCGATGCCCAATAGCTTGGAGAGCTCTAAGGTTGATTACTTCTCCAATTTCTGGTGGATTCCACGAAACCTATTCACCTTTAAGACGAGCAAACACCCAATCTCTGTTCACCTATTCTATTTCTTGGATCACACGCTTAGCAACCAATGATTAACCAATAACCTCACATACACAAAGGCAAGCTACATTTGCATAAAATCAAGTTTTTTATACGGAAAACGGTTTTTAAACCGCATAGAAAGTCGTAACTACAGAAAGAAAAACTGCATCACAGTTAAAGAATATTTTCTCCAAGAAGATTCATAAAAGAACCCGAATAGTACCCATTACGACTTGAATGGGTTGTTTGCTTATGACCAACCCACTTTGCAGCTATATGAAGGCAATTGGCAGAATATCCAAAAGAACTCATTCAAAAATTATTAGAGTTACAAACCGGTTTCTCGGGATACAAGTACCCCCGCATTTAACCTTTATTGAACAAAAGCTCTTCTCGCTTACATATTTTGCAGTATAAGTACACAAATGTAAATTTATATAACTCTTACAAGTATTTTTATATATTTAAATATACAGTTCTAAATTAAATAAACAATGTTGGCGATGAACCTTGTAATTTTGAACCATGCTTAGATGACGAGGACTATGCGCTAGAAGGTAACTCATTCTTAAACTTTTGAATGGCGCTTATATGAGGACTTTAAAACACATCATACTTGTACAAGTCTTAAATAGTTCCAGGACTCAACAAATTTCCGATCATGAGTTCGCGACAATAACTCTCGGTAGGCATGACCACAGTATTAGAATAAAAAGAAAATGATGATAATACAATAATTCGCGTTTTCTAAAATGATACACTGATGGAAAAAAAATTCAACACCAATAAAAGTTATTGTAGAGTAATGAAATTTGGACAATGCAATTGTCTAGTTAACATAATTGATTACATTTTCAAGCTCAAGGTTATTTTAAGATCAAGAAAATGCATTTCAAATGTGAAATGCTGTTACATTAATCAATAGTGTAACTTCTAGAATTTTGAATGCAAGCATGCATGCATTGTGTCATACAGGTGTCGAATGTCACTTTGTGGTATGGAGTTTCATGCGTTTGTTGTACCAACACTAAGACGGCCAGTGCTTGCTGTGGATGATTCTGGAGTTGTCATCCAATGATATCTCATACGTGCTAAATTGAAGAGAGATCTGGTGATATCGCAGGCCAAGGTAACATACCAACACTCTGTGAAGCCCATTGCGTTACAACAGAGAAACAAAAGCCATAGATAATAAATATAGAATGTAGAAATAATAAGGATTTATAAGGGGTGTGACCCATTGTAATAAAGCAACACGCAGGGAATGGGTTCTTAACTAAGTCCACTTGTTATTTAAAACACATTTATTAGAAAAAACAAACATTAATATACATAACTAGAGAAATAACATTTAGATTACAATTTAATTGGATCGGAGCGCATGCTCCGTACGTCCTTACAGTTCGAAAGCTTGGCCATCACTGAAGATTGTTCAACCCACTAGAGGGCGTAAAGTCTTTCTACTGTTATTAAGAGAGAAGTCTAAGAAAAGGGTGGTTAGATTTATGATTTTATGGAAAGGAAAAAAATAGGGAAAATGATTTTTATAACAATAGTACACTCTTTGATAATTATTTAAATTGCATATAATTACAATCACTGAAACGAAATTGAATATAAATAGGAATATTGGATTGTATAAATGAAATAAAAGTACAGATAATTACTTTTTCATTAATTTTTTTTAAAAATGGAGTTACAGACTTATTAATATTATTTACATCTGTTATCAATAAAAGTTAATTTTTTTCGTGATAAATCAAATTGTGAATTTATATCTTTCAACATGCACTAATGAGTAAGTTTTTCTTTTTTTAAATAATATCTTTTTTGGAAGTTTTGTGACAGTATATTATTTGTTACGTTTAATATTTCAAAGAATGAATATTTATATTTTATAAACTCCTTTTTTAGTTAGGAATTTTTCTTAGAAAATATATAAGTTAACTAATACAAAAAAGTTAACTCTGAAGAGAACTTATGGTTGTGATTTATCCATACGAATATCTTAATGTATTAAAAAAAACATTTCTTATTCTTTTCGCGAGTATTAAAAAATAATAAGTTCGTCGAGAATTATCAATTTTTAAGAAATTTTACATTGATCAATTTAAAAAATATTTATATTTGTCAATATTTTTTCATAAATAATATTCAAATTTAAAACTTCTTAAAAAGTTTAAATTGCTCTAGAATTAGTATTTAAAATATGTGAAACATATTCCAAATTTTATCACTCTACTCTTTGAGGATTAATTTATATGGAAGTTACTTTAAAATATATTTCATTGGGCTTATTAATAGGGAGACGTGAGAACATTATTTATAAAGTCCTACACAGCCGTCTAGTCTGTTTAGTGGTAAATACATTATATGAAATTTGAAATTGACTAGCCACGGGTTGATGCAGACGATGTCTGGTTTAAAGTGCAATTCTATCGAATTTCGATAGTTAAGACTTTCGAGAAATTGTTTATAGGAATATGTTGATCTGATTTGAATGAATCGTATTTAAATTAATTGTTTGCACTACGTGGAAAATTGTCGTGATATTTTCGTTTCAGAGAATGTCCATTTGCATATTAAATGTGATTTAATCTAAAACTATAAATGCTTTACTTTATATATGTTACTTGATTTTAAGGATTATATATATTTATAATCAGGGACGTCTTAAGACTCTTTGAGGCCCTGGACCCTTATGCAAAAGTAGGCCCTGCCTGAGATCTTTAAAAGCAGCCTATATACAGAATGCATTGTCAAATACTCTTTCAAACGGTAATTTGAAACAAATATGCACGACGCACTTTATGATGCTCAAAAGTCTAGGCACAAATCGGCCCAACTGATGGCTGCATTTCGACTAAATGAGTTAGGTGAATGTTTATGATATTAGGCCTAGGCCTAGACATGGACAACGGTCATCACACAATAATACAATGTTACCACTTTTGAAATTGACAAACAGTTTGAAATTTTCTGTTTTTCGGGAATGTATGGGAATAAGATTTGACCACATTAAAATTATCCGGATCATGATCTTATTACGACGAAGTAGAGAACAAAACGAAGCCTACACCGAGAGCGAGGCCCTGAGCCCGGGCCCAGTTGGCCCATATCTTAAGACGTCCCTGTTTATAATCCTCAAAATCAAGTATATGTGTACAAAAAGTACACATATACTTGATATATAGTATCATAAGAAGAAAAAATACACAGTATCATAAAATAAAAATATTAAATTATTATACCACTAACAAAGCTAGAAGATTCAAACCAGAATTCAAGAAACATAACTATAAGAATGATGGAAAAGTATATTGTACAAGAATTAAATAAACGTATGTATAGCAGGAAGCAGAGTTATAACTTCAAAATATAAGAAACCAGAGGAGTCAATGGAATAAAATGGAAACCTATTATGATTTCTAAAGGCTGTTGCTGAATTAGGACCAGCAAAGTTAGGGTTAAATATATTTTACGGATCCAACTTTCCCCGTACCGTAGAAATTTCGGCATAATAGTAATACAAAACCATATTGAAAAGTTAGGCCTAAAACCAACCACATGCTATTTGCATCCGGCAGAAAAATAAAATAAAATTAATATAAAATATGAAAGGAAATGATTCTTAAAAAGATGAAAATAAAAAAATAATTTTGAAAAGGAAATCAACGCAAAAACTTACATAAAAAAGCAATACACAAGAGAAGAATAAGACCAGTCAGGCAACAATGCTAAATGATGTGTTAAAAATTGGTTAAATCAGAAAGAAAAATTAGTGGTGCCACCTAGATAGTTTCATTGTAATTTAACTAAGCAAACAAAAACATATTGCAAAAATAGAAGGAGAAAACAAAGAAAAATATTTTAACATTAAAAAGGAAGAATTAGAGAGATAATTTAGAAATATATTTAAAATGAATTTACTTGGCTAGTTGTAATCCAAGCAATTATTTCAGAACAGCTTATAATTTATTTGTTTAATATCATTATCTGTGACCAAATCGTTGTTTCTTTTATAAAATTTAAGATATTTCTAAAAATAGATAGGTGTTGGTTACTACCCCAAAAAGGCATTTTAATAATGCTAAAATCAAAAGAGTCTCTTTTATCAAAAAATTACCAATTAGTAGATTATTCTTAACATTTAATTGTAGGTCTAAAAAGTTTGCAGACTCATTATTATAGGTCGTGTTTAATAATTTTAGATATTGTGGATAATATTTAAAACTAGGAGCATAATTTTCTATATTACTAAAGATGATTAAGTCATCTATGTATATAAAAAGGTAACAAGAATCGAAACTAATGCTATCATATTCATAAAAATGCAAATATATTTATATGGGGGGGGGTTGTGTAGTGTAGTGTCTCAAAATTAGCATCGATAACTTTTGTAAACAAACAGTTTTATTCAGGAAGCAATAGATGCATCCTTCGCTTAGAGAAAATCAACTCCAATTGACAAGATTTTATTTGGGCTGAATACTTATGACCAGAACTGTTAAATAACACCTTTTAGATTATGTTTTCAATTTGAAAATGAAGGGTGACAGTGAAAACTTTAAAATTTAATGAGCTGAGAGTAAAAGCATGAAGTTGTGTTTTGTTAAGCCTACTTCGGGCGTGAATGATGTTTTCCCTCTCTATGTAAAAAAAGTTTTTCGTGATGCGGTAATAAACTTACTACATAGTATCGCAACAATGACAACGTTGAAGATAACTCGTCAAATTGGAAACCCCGATTTTGCATGTGTCGTACGCGCTGAATTGGCAAACATGTGCATCGTTTCATTAATGTCGCCAATACGTTTAAGATAGAGCATTATTGAAAGCTCTCGCAGAAAAATATCACAGTGATTGCCTGAATTGGAATATTTGCATGTGAAGAAAGGGGTCTCATACGAATCAACGGAACTAAATACTCAATGTTTAGGAAGCTGCAAGAGCTGCAGGTTTATCAACATCTGAGTACTTTGTCAATGAAGTGTTGGACGATGCAGCTTTAGTGATGGGTTTAACTGAAGAGGAGCGCCAAGAACTAATTTTGCGAACAAAGAACAAATAAATCGAACAACATAATGCATGTAAATTACAGTTTTAAAATTTGAGCAATGAGTATGAACAATTGTATAATTTGTATAATGGGGGGTTGGTACACCGTAAGGCGGGCTTGGGGTTACCCCCCCCCCCTATCTGTTTCTGTAAAATAAACTTTGTTTTTGCTACACTATGAAATAATACTATTACTAATTTAAATAAACTTTTTACTTCATAAAAAAGACTCTCAATCTTGAAATACTGGTTCAGCTGATGGATAATAATTCGTATTTTGATGAAATTCATTTTAAGATATCCGACTACTCGAAAACTTTTTTTAAAAAAAACGGAAATATGGGGATTTTTTTGTTGTTTTTAGATTTGTTAAGTATAAATTAAGAAAAAATATGCTAAAATTAAGAATAGAAAAAGAAATTGTTATTAAAATGGGAAAAATTGGTAAAAAAGTACAAAAAAAAATTACATAAACACGATCCATTTTGTACCAAAAATCTATGAACGAATTTTCAAATTTTTTAATTCTGATGTGTTGCTATGTTATTCATATTTGAAATGTCCTTCAGGATAAGAGATATTTTAATTTTTTTTACAAAAATCAGAGGACTTTATCTTAGTTTTTATATGAAATTGCTTGAAAAAATAGTGAATGTAATAATATAAGGGACTGTAATTTTTGTAATAAGACAGTGATTGATAAATCTGAAGGTTAAAACACATCTACTATTATACAGAACATACACAAAAAATTTCAGTTAATTATTTTCAAAGGTTTTTTAGCAGTCACTGGACACGTTTGAGCATTTTCAAAAGAAAAAAAAAACACATTTTGAGTAAAACGCGTTTTAAAGTATGACATTCTTGCTTAATGTAATGACATCTGCTTTTACTAAAACACCTGTAGTGTTTGTTCCAGTGAACGCAAAATAATAAACTTGGTATTTTTAGAAAGCTAATAAGGTGGCGTATAAGATAAAATCATAAAAAAATTCAAGTTTTGGCAAAATTCACTATTTTAAGGTAGTTGTATACCTTAAATTATTTTTATGTTTTTAAACTTATGAATAAATAAACATTCTATGCAATACCTTTTACAAATTTTTCAGGTAGAAATAAAAATTACTATATTAAATGAAATCAATCAGTTGAAATTAATTTTCATATAGATGTACTTAACTGCTTATAACCTGTTTTTTTGTAATCATTAAAAAAATATACTCGATACCTAAAAAGCTTCCAAACACTCCTGCGTAACTAGGTACACCAAATATTTTTTTTCCCTTTCGGCAACTGTTGGATTCTCAATTGCGACACTAGGGAGAACTTTTCGCTATTATTAACTTACACAACTTTACACAATCATCACAAAAATCGATTTTAAGAGCGAAGTAACAATGTCTAAATTTCAGAATGTACCACCGCTATTAAAGTTTATACTAGGCATAAAAGAAGCATATTTTTTTCTGTAATACACTTTTTAATGGTACAATAATGTGCATTTACCGTCGAGATTTTCGCTGGTGTAAAACCTTTTCGGCATGTTTTCACGTTTACGATGGAAACATGAAAGGTAGAAAAGCTAATGCCTCAAGTCATTGTGATATAAACATTTTTATAACGTAAATTCAAATCTACTCCTCTTAAAAGCTACGGGAATAATCTTTTTGAAAAGTTTCTTGGTTGATAAGCGTCTGTGTCTAAATCTGAAACGTTTCTTTCACAAGTGCTTGGAGGTAGTCTATGTATTTCCAAAGTTGTGTCAGACAACTTTAAATTTATGTTAACAAATACTTTTTTTATTTGGGGAATTTCTTAATTTAAAATTGCGTTAGACCTTTCAAATATGATGTATAAAAAGAACTTATGAATTGGTGTGCTTTTTAGATAATTTTTGAAATCTGTTTCATCATTACATGAGTCCTAGAATAATATTTCTAGGAATATTTTAAAATCTCGCTTTTGACAAATGGGATTAAAATATTTTTATATTTATTGTTAGAATTTTGTTCTTCTGTACAACTAATGAAGTTTTGTAAAAGCTGCTTTTGCGTTGCTTAAAATATTCTGTATTTTTAAATCTAAATAAATTTCTAATGTTTTGTTTTGGATTATAGAAACCCATTTTAATGTATATTCTAAAAAAGGACGTATATAAAAGGATGTTTAGCATTACTATTGTTTTTTTCTAACTGCAAAAATTTGCTGTTTAATAATAAATAGATTAAATTATTGTCATTAATGTATATGTATGTTAGGAAAGAATTGCTAATAAATTTAAATATTATAATTAATATACATTTTTGTTAGATATATATTCATTGGCTTATAATCTCAAATACTTAAATGCGCTTAGATAGCACATTGCAAGTAATTTTGCTTTTGTTTATTTGCTCACAAAATATAATGCCTTATATTTTTAATTCCTTCTTATTGTAAAAATTCTGAATTTGTTTTTTCTATTCTTTTATTCTTTTTAATGTGTCTGTGTTTTAAAACTTTTTATTCTATATTTTAATTCAAAATTGTTTTTCCCAAACGTTTTATAATTTTCTTTTAGAATATTCTATTTTTTATTAAATAGTTTCCAACCATTTTTTCAATGAACCCATTAGTTATTTTTAAAAGTCTTTTAATCGGATTTTATTTAACAAGAAATGACTAATTACAGACCAGTGTCTGATTTATGTCAAAACACTGAAAAATTATTTAACAATTTTGTAATAAAACTGTTATTGCACATAATATTATATTTAAATGAAATTTTCTTCGCTATTACTATTTTTCTAATTATACCTGTCATTGCTTTATACTTTCCTTAACCAAAATGGTATTTTTTGGGTTCCAAGACAGAACTACATTCATTAATTTTCAACTTTTAGAACCGTTCTATTTTCTAGCAATGTTTTTAATATGAATCTATGAAAAAATATAGTTTTATAATTGCTGAACTCACTCGCGTAAACACAGAAAACGTATATTTATTGATTTAATAAAAAAAACTTGATTCCTTCGTATAATAAAGATACCTCTATAAATTAAAAATCAAAACAGATTCCATTAAGAGAATGTAAGTGTTTCATTCGGTAATTTTCTTTAATGCATATCTGTCATTCGTTAAAATTGTATTCCTAAATGTGTTGCTAAAAGGTAATATAATATAGTAACTTATTTGTTTGCTTAGTTAAATCACTTAATACATATTTTTTTCTGAATAGTCTATTATGAAAAGGAAATTACTAACATGAGCTTCACATTATAGTTTTTAAGTTCTTATTTGTATCTAATATTTAAAACTATTTAATTTTTTATTCTTTTTTTATTAGTGTAAGCTGAGAAATGAAAGATATAAATTTGATGACAGAAAGAATTATAATTAGAAAAAGTTATTTTGCTTTAGATTGTGACGGGGCTATTCGCGAGATATTTTCACTATTCTTCTTGGGGAAAATTTGGGGCTAGCATTTATACTAATTCACAGCCTTTCAAGAAAAACACGAGATAGATATATGTTAATTAGTTCGACTATATAAAGTCTATAGGTTTTGTAGATGTAAAGAGGGGGAAGGAGCCGTGAAGCTGTCAAGTAAGTTGAACACTGGAGAATTTACTTCTCAAACTTAGCGTGCGTATAGAAAGTCATTTCTGAGATGAATTATTAGATTGAAGATTTAAGATAGAATCAGAACCGGGCCGAGGTTCATTAGTGATTGTTCTCCTTATCTGTTTCTAGTAGTCGGGTTCACTTAGGGTTAAATATTAGGATTAATCGACGCTTTAGATATCACTCCTAGGTTTCTTCTTATAATTAAACTTGTGATTGATTAAGTGTTTGTTTAGACCTTGAATAAATCTATTTGTTATTATGGCGTTTGTTAGTGATGTTTCGTTTTCCCCCACACCTAGAGACGCGCTGAACAGAGGGAGAGGGGTCCCAGTTAGGACCCTCCCCACAAGATGTGGTTAAATAAATTAAGGCTACACCGTACCCTTTTTCAAAAAAATTTTTTGGAGACAATAATAGTAAAAACAAATTATGTATTATATTCACGTTATATTTTTAAGTTGATTCTGAAAGTGAAAAGTCAATTTGACTAGGCATTGTTTTACAATTTAAGAAAACTAAGAATTTTCGAAGTTTCTTCAAATTTTTATAAAATGCTCACTTTTTAAAATTTTTTTAGTCTTTTTAAGTTATTTATGCTTCTTAGATTATTTGAAACAAAAGTTAGTATGGATTTGAAAATCTATTCCATTGTTGATTTTTAATAATAATTTTTCTAGAAAAACCTGGGAAAAAAACGAAAGTTTTTAAAATAGTAACTTTAGCATTTAAAAAAATAACTAGAGAACTAAGCCCTAAATCCATACTAATTTTTATGGAACATATGTTTGGAGTATACACAAAACTTTTAAAGGTTCTATGATGAACAGAAAAAAAAAGCCTTAGGGATTAGAAAAATCTTCTACCTTCAAAATTAAAAGTCTTAGAAAAACGCATTTAAAGTTTATAAAGACATACATAACAAATTTTTTATAACCGTAAAGCTCTAATTTCTTATTATGTTATTTTCCAATGTATTTTCCACATAAACATTACTTTAATTAAATATGACTGAAAATATTTTTTTAATTCAAAGATATTTTTGCATAATATTGATAGCATTTGTTAGGAAGACAGTTTATTCAGATTCATCTTAAACCATAATTTTCACTGAAGTTTTCAAGCACAAAACATTAAATACAAAATAATAATGATACTAACTTAAGCTAAAAATATCCAAGTTTTTTCATGAAATTTAATTTTTTTCAGTTTTAAATTGGGCAGTTTAGGAAGTTTTAGCACTTGTATGACTTTAAAGTACTAATACATATTATAACACTATGTTTACTGTAACGTAGTTTGGTACATCAAGGGAATATTAAGTTTTGTCGGCAATACTTGAATTCAGAATACTTATATTCGGAAGTCTAATTGCAATATCAGCTAAGGATCACTTTTAGATGCATTATTTTCAGTAGTCCCATCTCTTCAAAATATTGTTTCTCACAGCAACCTAAGAATGTTTTGGCCATGCATTTTCTCAAAAGGAAAAAAATAAATGATAAAGCTTCTAAATGATATAAACTATTTTTAAAGCAAAAATTGGCCTTGAAATAAACTTTAATTAATTACGAGAATTCAAAACATAATCACGCAGAAATGATTTTAGAAATGAAAATTAGAATTAATAAACATTTTCATATTCAAAAGAGTTGATTATGCTCAAAAATATTTTTAATTAATTCAATTTAAGTGTGGAAAAATGCCTTAAAATGAAAACGAAACCAAACCCATTGCTCAGAAATCTTCAAATATCTTAAAAATTAATTTGTTAACAGATCTGAAATTTGTAAGCGAGCTTCTCAATGATATGAGCCACCAGAAAATGGAAAAAAAATTTTCAGTTAAAATGAAATTTGTAGGGTACTGTGTAGTCTTAAAGAAATTTCTTAGACTATATATATATATATATATCCTTTGTTTTGAGTATCAGCCTCTAAAACAGCCTGGCATATGGTACGATATTTCTTTAATTTGGTTTGAGTCTAATATTTAGTAACTATTCGCGTATTAATTAGGGACTTTTAAATGAATGCAAATTCCTTTATAAAAATGGCAGCCAGTAAATGAGTTACAATTGATTTAAGGTATCCGACTAGTTGTGAAAGCTTTTTTTTTTAAAAAGGAGATATGGAGAATTTTTTGTAATTTTTAGGTTTGTTTAGAGCATTTTAAGAAAAATGTCCTAAAATTAAGAAGAGTAAAACAAATTATTATTACTAAAATGGGAAAAAATAGATAAAAATTGACAAAAAATAGCATAAACGTGGCCCATTCTGCACCAAAGGTTTATAAACAAATTTCAATTTTTTCAATCTAATGTGTTACTATATTATTCAATTTTGAAATGACCTTCAGAAAAAGAGATATTTTCTTTTTTACAAAAACTAGAGCGCTTTATCTCGGTTACTATATGAAAATGCTTAAAAAGACAGTGATTATATTCACATAAGGGTCTGTACATTTTGTAATAAAACAGTGATTGATAAATCTGAAGGTAAAAACAGTTCTACTATTATACAGAACTTACAGAAAAATTTCACACAGTTAACTATGTTCAAAACCTTTTTTGCAATCACTGACCCCGTTTGATTATTTAAAAAAAAATCACATTTCGAGTAATACACGTTTTAATGTACGACATCTTGCTTAAAGTAATGGCATCTGCTTTTACTAAAACACTTGTAGTTCTTCTTCTAGTAAACAGAAAATGATAAACTTGGTATTTTTATAAAGCTAATAAGATGGCCCATAAAATAAAATCATAACAAAATTTGTCAATTTTTGGCAAAATTCACAGTTTTAGGGTTGTCGGATATCTTAATATCCATGTTCTTAAGATTGCGTTTGTAGAAAAAAGTAATTTATTAATGTTAAATAATACTTTTATTCATCACATGAGCTTCTGTAAAAGAAAGCTTGATGAATAATTTGATAATATTTTGCAATTTTCATATGAATAACATAATATAAAATTGTAATTTAAAAAATGTAAAAAAGAAAAATTTAGAAGGAAACATTATTAAAATTTTATAGCAACTAGGTTTTATAAAAAATAACAGAATGGAGAGAAAGTTGAATGTGTGTCCATAGAAAAAAGTGATCTATAATTGTAGGAAAAGAAGTGGATCAATCTATTTTATAAATATATTTAGTTAAAATTAGACTTTTTTTGTGTCGAAAAACAGTTTAGCTGTTTTTCGACACAAAAAATCTTATTTTCTACGTTATACAAGATGCTTATAGAATTTTTGTCCCCATCTATTTGACTCTGTTCAAACTTCGACTTTATTCTGTTTGTAATTCATTTGTACATATCTCCATGAAAGATTACTCCAGTCCCGAGTATAAATTTTTCTGTTCTTTTTTAAAGATATATTTCAAAATGCCATACCTGTTTTTTGGGAAACATGATACAAATTTTCATTTTTCCCTTAAATAAAATACCGAAAAAATGGAAGAAGTACATAGCAGAGAAAGAAAAAATGCCATGTCTTTGAAACGGCTTTCAAAATTTTTCTTGTTTCAAATATATCTTGACTTATGATGGAGTAGATATTACCTGAATTATAAATTTTTCTCTGGTATTTTTTTAAGAAAAAATGTTTCTTTTATTTTTAAGTATCAAAATTGCTGAAAATTGCTTATTGTGATACACAATGCATATTTATCTGCTCAAAAAAATTTTTTTTTTAAGTTTTCTTTCGATGTTGCTCTTACAAATAGTAAAATTTTATAAAAACTTTAGCTTTTCAGCATCAACGATAGACAAGATTGTATTAATTAACATTTTGATAATGTAAAAATAATTGTCCTCTTGAATTAAAATTTGGACTTCTTGAAGGTGATTTAGACAGGATGTGCATTTTTTCAGTTGAATTAAATTCTTGCTTTTTATCTGAGTATCATTGATATAAAAGGATCCGTATACAAAGGTTTCCTGCAGTCAGTTAAATATTTCTAACTTAACAAAATATGCAAGATAATCCATAAAATAATTAATAAATATGAAATTAGATAATTTAAAATATAGATTTTTTTATTTCGATTTTTAATGCATTTTTGTTTTTGTGTGAAGGTATGTGTTTTCAATTTCGTTTACTTTTAATAATTAGTACAGTTTGTGGATATGGAAATAAACTTAATAATGACTGGACTCTTTTTGAATTTTTTATCATTAAAATATGTTATTTAAAATTAGGATGGGGCAGTAATGCAGGATATTAGCAAATTAAGTCAAAATTTGCTAACGTTCTAAAATTTTTTGTCCTTAAAAATTGAAGATAAAACTAATTATTTCATTAATTTTATTTGAAATAAAGTTTTATTTTTATAAGGCTTGTAATCTAAGAATAACGTTCTATATTGCTCTTTAGTTCGTAAAAATACACTTTCTTCTTTTTTCAGTATGTTTCTAAATATTAATTAATTTTCAAACGATATTAAGTTTTATTTTCTTATTATATGTTAATTGAATGTGTGTGTCTATTATCATTCAATTCATTTCAAAGAAGTTATAATAAAAATATCAATGAAAAGCTTTATATTGCTTGTAAAGAAAGATATTTTTAGATTTAATCAAAACTTCTTCCGGTTTTAGAAGCTTTTATATATTGAATCCTTGTAATGTGTTGTTCCTTAAATGAAAAGAATATCTCTATTTAAAGCTGAAAAAATTTTGAGATGTTCATTTTTATTACCTTTTTACTTTCTTTCTATACTGTAAGACTTATATTTTTCAATTTTAATTTTATGCTATGTATTCAAATGTAATTGTCAGAGCATCTAAATTCCAAAAACACAATATAAATCTTTCGAATAAATTAAAACCCAATGTATTTTTAAAATATAGATTTTTTTTTGTTTCAATCCTGAAGCATATATTTTACTATTTTTGTGATAAAGAATTAAATTCAAAGAAAAATTTATTTTCGCTTTTGTACACAAAGGTTTTAAATATGTATTCTCAATTCTTGTAAACTATATTTATTTAATTAAATGTCAAATAAATTATAGTTTTCAAAAAAAGATTTTGATTAACTATGGTCTTTTTAATTTAATTTAAATCAGGAATTCGTAATTTCAAAAGTCACTGTTGATAATTTAAATTCAATACAGATAAACGTTTAATATATTTTCAGTATGTAAGACATGGCACTTTTAAAATTTTCAGATGAGTGTTTCTTAAGTTTGTCATTGTTTGTTGGTAGCGTTGAAAAAATCACCTGATGCTTAATGTAATCCCTGGAAAGAAATCATGTAGAATTTCGTCAGGGCTGTGTAAGAGAAGGTCATTGATGGAGGGCAAGGTCTTGGGATACTTGCGGAGAAATTCACATGCGTTGTAATTTGTCATTCAAATTCCATTTCCTTATAATTCTTTTTTCAGGCGCCACCTTCAAAAATATTCAGCTGCTATAACATATTTCTGAAAAACATCAAGACTGTACTTCATTTTGTTTTGTTTTAATAGTTTTGCATAGTTTGAATATCCATCTGTGTATATCTTGTATACCAAACATATTTAATAACAAACAATGCAAATAGATTTGTCGTTAAAATGTCATAAATACGCATACACTTCCATTACTAAAGTAGGTTATTTTTACTTAACTCGTCTTGTAGTAGATTATGATTTTTATAATCTTTCATATCTTTTCGGAAACTGTTATTGTATCTTACATAAAAAGTTTTAATACGAAAAATATATTTTCGGACATCAATATTACACATTTTGTAGATTTTATTTTAAGAATTTGTTTCTCTTACTTAAATTTTGGAAATATATCAAGTTGTTCTCTTTTCTCTTCCTTTTTATTCAATGTCATTATTCTTCAACGGTGAGAGAGAGAGAGAGAGTTTTATATTTTTTCATTATTTACTTTTTGATGACCATATTTAACTGTAATAACTGATATATGAGTATGTATATATATAATATAAAGAAAGAGAGTCACATGAACTTTATTGTGGTTAAATATTTTGAATATTTCAAAGGATGATTAGTAAAAAATTAATTTTTTTCAGCCGTGGTTTTTAATTCCCGTCATGAGTGCTTTTTAGATTTATTTTAATTCTTGTTTATTCCATCAAATATACAGAACAGCTTTTAAACAGAAGGTATTTTACATATTTTCAAGAGTGATATTAATTTTCTTGAAAAATAATTGGTATTTGAAATATTAATTTGCTATTAATATGGTTGAAATACTACCGTATATTTACTCATAACGATTTTTAGCCAGAAATACTGGCATCACCATGTAGAATTTGGAGCTTTAAAGCCAATCTTCTGGGAGGACCATCGTATCAACACTACATGGAGTTCCAAAATCGGAATTTGTTGAACATAAAACGACGTTAATGATATGAACGTATCAAAATAAACACATATACAGACCTACACATGCAAGTATATATATCAATATGTCACTAAGTTTAATACATATTAAAAATGTACAAAGAAAAGAAAAATATTTACAATAAAAGAAATATTAATAAATGATACCATACGAAATTATGAATAGGAAAATCTAAGCCATACATGTATCAAAGCCATCCGGAACGGAGACGCAGGCAAGAAAAAATGAACATGTATTCTTTGGATTAAGGATGTATTGTAAAGGAATGAGCTATTTTAATGTAAATAACTAGTTTATTATGAATCGTCTAATTATTTTGTAACTATTATGCCAAAGCTTTTAGGCATAGCATATAAGTTAAATTAAACGATAATCCTTTGTGAATGTGTAAAAAGAAATTCTGTGATCAATATTTCCATTGGAATTAAACTGACAGGATTAGTTCTGAGTTTGAATCTAAATTAAAATGAAGTAAACAGGATATGGTTACTTAAAACTTGTGTAACGAATCATGAACACGGAATATTATATGAATTAAGCTTGTGTAAGTAGCTATTTGTCCGCAATCTGTGATTAAAAATAGATTAGTAAAACTTCTAGTCCATTAGAATTGTTTTTGTAAGACGGAGCGTGGTGGCAACACTCATTTGCCCGTAAGAAGTTGCTAATTTTGTGTAATATTAATTAAAACCATTGTTCTTTAATAAAACGGAAAATAAAATATTTAAGATTTGAAAAGGCAGTGTTTCTATTTATGGTTTCAAGAAGAAGATGCATACGGCAAACCTTTTTTCTAAAAAATAAAATGTGATAGAATATGTGAAAAGTTGGTTAGTGAACATCCTATATTTTATTGATAGATAGTTCATTTTTTGTTTGTTTATCGCACGTGGTATTATTAATTATGTACAAAATATCAGTTGTAATGTTAGCGCGAATGTGTTTTCTACAATTATAAAGTATATATATTCATCTATGGGATAATCAGGCATATATATTTAGTAATTGTTTCTACAGGGAGATTAATATAACGTATCTACTTAGATAATTACTTTATCATAAGATGTATTAATATCGTATGTAAGAATTCCAATACATAACACGCATAAAATAAAATGTATGCTATTGCAAATTATTCGTAATTTTCAGCATATAGATATTGTTTATCGATATACTGTGTGCTATAGGTTTTCATAGTACATAGTTTTTTAGAAGGACCAATATTCAACTGTCCAAACTTTTTATGATCCTACAAAGGATATTTAATCGAAACCATCTTAAAGTATGTCTTGATTAATTTAAAATTCAAGAAAAGGTTTGACAAAATAATTATTTAGCAAATATAAAAAAAAATAATTACAATGTGAATTTCTTTGAAAAAAAATGCAATTTGTTTTGAAATTTTGAAGAAGTAGAAAAACGATAAGCAAAAACACATGTATTTTTTTAGGATAGTGAAAAAGAAAAGAAACGAGCCTTACAGTAGTCGCATAAGACGTGTAACATCTGACATGTTATCGTGGTAAATACGCAGTAGTAATTTAAATCCTAAAAAAATGAATCGGGTATGATTGGAAATAATTTTTTTATCGAATCATTATGTCTTTTATGAAAATTTTATTTAATTAATGCAAGGAGTACTGCAATTTTTGATCAAAAAAAAATTATTCTTGTGGAGACTTATGATAACTATGGTGTAGTAGCTAGCTGAGGACCTTGTCAGGTAGATCACATAAATGGGCCATGAATATTCCGAGGGTAAAGTAAAAAAAAAACGCAGTTATTGCGATTTAAAAAAAATTAATAGTTAAATAAAATAGTAGTAGGGCACCCAGCAACTGGACACCCAGCCCATTTGTAGAGAAAAAGGAGACAAATAGAACACAACAGGACTTTGCCTGTAAGTGTAAATGGGGTGGAGGTAGGGCAGAAAGAAATAACGAAGCTAACTCCCCAGAGGGGAGGGGAGGTATTTGTGTCGAGGACGAACATAGATAACTCAGAGGTAAGAGAAGATGGGGGGATTTCCCAAGTATCATCATCCCACCTCACTTAGTTCGTGACGTCACCAAACCTTCAAACACCATAGGATTATAACATGGGGCTTTTAATTTTAGCGAAGGAGCCCCCTTCTGACCCACTACCATAGAACAAATTGGACAAAAAGATGTATCTCATGGTGTAGATAAAAAGATGACCCACTACCATATAACAAATAGAAAAGATGTATTGGACAAAAAGATGTATCGTTACGAGGAGAACCTATGTTCGAGTTTCAAAGCACAGACTCAAAAATCCTCGGAGAGTTGATGATTTTTAAAATTTTTAATACTTTAAAAACGTGAAATGAGGGGAGGGGAAACAGGATTATATCAATAAAATTAAATGTGCTGAAAGCTCATATGTATATCTTTCGAATCAGGCACGTATGGATGACCAAGGTGGCCTAGGATTCGAGATATAAAGGAAATAGCCCTGTAAGAGAAGGCGAGCACCTGAGGAGGTCGTATTCTCGTATATCTCGCGATATGACGCAAAACTATCGAGCCTCCAAATATCAAGATCCTAGCTCAATTCCAAATGAGGCAAAATTTTTACCCAACCTCATAGGAATAACATGGTAACAGAATATTTTAGTTCTGGAGCCCTCCCTAGGCCTACCAAAAGAAGACCAAGAGGATAAATGGATGGGTCTTGATGAAGGGTACCTGGGGGTTCAAATCTCAAAACAGAGACTCAAATACATTTCAAGATATTACAGATTAAAAAAAGTTTTAAAAACTTAAAACGTTGAAATAAAATACAAGGAATGACCCTACGAGCAAGAAATTTGGTGAGAATATACAATGAAGGCAAAGAGATCGAATGAGCTAGGTCCGACCGGACTGAAAGGTGAAGGTGTCGAGTAATTGGCAAAATGCTATCCGGGGGGAGGCACCTGGGGGATGGAGTCCTTGTACTTCGTAACCAAACAGGTAGTACTATCGGTCTCCCAAATATTAACCCCATATCATAAAAAAATGATATCATAGGATGAACATAGGGATTGATATTTTAGTGTGTATGCCCTCCCCTGCCCAAAGCAGGCCATCATTAGTAAAGCAACCAAGGAGGGGGGGGACAGGCCAAGTCGATCGACGCCACCGCGCGTTCATTGGTCAAATCAAATAGCGCGCGCTTCCCCGGTTTCTTGTTGAATTGAATTATGTGCAATTTTTTTCGGCTGTACTCCTCCAGTTTTTAATTTTTCCTCATGTTTCTTTTGCCGATAGTTTTGAATATATTCTGCTCTGAATTTACCCATCTCTGCAAATCACAAAATCATGAAAATTTAATTAGCTTGGTAAATGTTTAAAAATTAGAAAGATTAGAGAAAATCAAAATTAACCGTGTAATTATTTGGTTTTTTTAATCACAATTAAAAATATTATATTGACAGTGACAGGAATTAACCTCAAAGTATGCAAAAGATACGCACTAAAATATTTATTCGAATAATTCCATATTACTTATTCGTATTTTTTTAAAATGATGAATTTTATCACACGCTTAATAGTAAATATAATTATTAATATAGTTTACACTAATAAATATAACCTCAGATTTCATACACGACAAGCCCTGAGACTTTGACAATAGAGTGTAAGAATTGCAAATTCATCCTGGATGAAGTCTAATAAGACTTGCTGGTATGAGCGAAGTGGATTTAAAGTCATGAAAACGAAATTGAGTTTTTGAATTCAAATCTTTTGAAATGCTAAATTTAACAATATAAAAAAGGCTACCGGCTTGATGGCTACTAGAGTTTCACCCCGATGCGAGGGTAGCGAAGAGACACCACCAAGTGCACTGATTGGTCAAGTCAAATAGCGCGCGCTTCCCCGGCTTGATAGCTACTAGAGTTAAACCTCTATGCGAGGGTAGCGAAGAAACACCACCAAGCGCACCGATTGGTCAAATCAAATAGGGCGCGCTTTCCCGACTTCCTGTTACACATTTCCGTACCTTTTCCCGAAATCACTCCTACAAATATCCAGCAACTGAGAGGAAAGATGTTACACATCAAAAACATTATAAACATTTTTAACGAAGAGAGGGAAAACATGTTGCAAAATACAAAATGGTAAATGAACCACCAGGGAAATGATAAATCATATATTCTTAAATAACCTAGATTTTCTTTTGCATTGCTTAAGAATCGAGTTTGTATTTTAGATGTAAAGAAAATTGATCTACACTGTGTAAAACTAGAAAATTGTTAATTGTATTAATCTTTTTAATGATTAATTAGATTAAAATTTTAATATTTTTATCAATTCATAGTAAAATAATTCTCCAAGAATTATGTATTACCCTATTAACATATTTTTTGTAGTTAATAAATTCTAATGAAGTTATGATTTTAAAGAAGTCATTTTTGCTGAATATTTACGACTTAAAATAGTTGCGAAACAACTGTTTCATAAAATTTTTTTTGTTCCCAGTACCTATGAATTCTTGAGAAATAAAAAGTATTTTCTGTAAATAATTAAGTTTTTTCTCACTAAAAGATTTTTGCTTTATCTACCAGTAAATCATGGTGTCAGACAACCCTTCAAACAAAAGTAATATGTGTTAAGAAACATGTTCAGATTTGTTTTTTTTTGTTGGCATCACTGTCTAATAAATTCACTACACTTTCTTTTAAAATATAATTTTCTTAACCTATCCCCTCAGTATTTTGAGCTGCTCTTTACAAAATTTTGCATGTAAAACATTTTTAATATCCATGTTTGGTTAAAAGTTTTAAATGAAAACAATACATAAAACAAATTTTCTCTTAGAATAATTCAATTGTATGCATTAACTAACGAGACATTAACGAAGCATACATATCATACAACGCTCATCCCATATCTAAATACTTCATTACTATAAAACATTTCCCGTTTGCTTGGAAGAATAAAATAATCCTTTCTCGTAGTATTAAATCTGCACCATCATAATGATAGTCATACACATATTGCGAGTATTCTACCTGGCGGAATCGGTAGTGGAACAAAAAGAGATGTCCATTATAACGTTTCATCAGAATAAAACAAGATAAAGGGAAACAGAGAGAGAGAGAGGAATTCGTCCTTCGGGTAACAGATTGCACACACATAGGAAAAGAGACGACAGACGGAATAGTCAATAGCAGTTCCCGACTTTACTTATTTATTACCATGTTCCTTGACTACGAGGATTGTGTGTGTTAAGGACATGATTGAAGGGGAATCCTACCACAAGAATAACGTTCTCTAGTCATAATTGTGCATCATGGAATGCAAATTTGCAGATGTTGTATTAATACTTAAGAGATTTAGTGTTCACATATCAGACTTAAAATAAATGAGATATAATTGACAAAGATTAGTTGAATGCTTATAGTATAGCGTAGTAGTGAAGTTATACTTCTGCCAAAAAGGGATACTTGGAAGTTAAAGTATCCGACTATCCTAAAGTTGTGAATTTTGCAAAAAATCGACAATTTTTTATGATTTTATTTTACGGGCCATCTTATTAGCTTTATAAATATACCAAGTTCATTATTTTCCATTCCCAAGAACAAATCTACAAGTGTTTTAGTAAAAGCAGATGCCATTATTTTAAGCAAGATGTCATACTTAAAAACGCGTTTTACTCGGAATGTGTTTTTTTTAAAATGCTCTAACGGGGACAGCAGTTGCTCAAAAAATTTTGAAAATAATTAGCTGAAATTTTTTGTGTATATTCTGTATAGAAATGGAAGAGTTTTAACCTTTAAATTTGTCCATCACTATATTTTACAATATTTAATGTCCCTTATGTTTATATAATCATTCTTATTTTACTTAAATTTCATATAACTAAGATAAAGTGCTCTAGTTTTTGTTAAAATTAAATTATCTCTTATCCTGAAGATCATTTCAAAAATGAATAACATAGCAACACATCAAAATTTAAAAATTGAAAATTTGTTCATAAACTTATGGTACAGAATGGGCCCCCGTTTATTTTATTTTTTGTAAATTTGTACCCACTTTTTCCATTTTAGTAATAATAATTTCTTTCTCTCTACTTAATTTTAGCATATTTTTCTTAAAATGTACTAAAAGAATCTAAAAAATGCAAAAATTCCTCATATCTCCATTTTTTTAAAAAAAAATTAGTTGTCGCAAGTAGCCGGATAACGTAAGAGCAGATCCCAAGAATAAATAAATTTATTAATTTTGAAATAAGTTCTCGATGGTCATTTTAGTGTTTCGTTCTTAATTTATCTGTGCTAATTAAAAAAACTACGTAATAATTTGAACAGTACTCGAAATCATAATTAAAAGGCTATAAGAAAAAAAAAACTTTGTTAACATTAATTTTGTCTTAATCAAATGTATGAAAACGATTCTTGATAGTATCAGAAAAGTTTTGTCTTCAAAATTATTCTCCATGCTTGAAAAACTGAAATTAACGAATATATACATATGTACTTTAATTATCTGGTTATGTACCAAATTGCAATATTCATTTTTAAAATTTAAAAGCATAATACTAATTTCATAAATACTATCAATGGGTGAAGAGGGTTACTTTGTTTATAAACGGGAACAGAAGAAATGAGAAATGAAAAGATCAAATACTGCTTATTTGCCAGATTATCACCAAATACTTCGTTTCAGTAAATTTTATAGTATAGGATTAAAATACGACTAAGTACAGTAATACAAGTTTGGGAGTTTCAATGGAGATATCTTCAAACTGCTTTAAAGATGTTAGGTATATATTTCCTCTACTTGAAACAGTAGGAACTCTCTTTCTAACTGAGTCAACTGAAGACTTGTAACTTAGAAGTCCTCCTTTCCCATGAGAAATAATTGAAGCTCTGAAGATGTAGTGATCGGTTTGGTAACTGAACTGGTTCCCTTTCCAACCCATCGATCCATAATAATGTCATCTAGGTAGTTATGGGTATTCCTATATCGAAATAGGCTTATGTACCATCATGTAATGGAAGAACATTTGATTAAGAACGCGAAATCGGAACATCTTGTAGCAATTCTTATATATTCTCATCGAGGAAAATATAGCATCAAATATTGAATCGCATTAACAAGGAGTATGGGCATATAGAAATAGCACAAACTACATACAGGTAAGCGTTATTGGAATATATGTGAACATGGCGTGTTTGAATTTACTGTTATCTCTCTCTCTACTGATGACTACTGTCTGCAATGAAAACACCTTTGTTGCTAAAAATATACTGTATCTATGAATAACACTTGAGCTGGGAAATCCGGCTGCAACGTACTCTGACACGCAAAAAAAAACATTGATAGAAATTCATACATTGAGGTCAATTTACCCATTTGCAAAGAATCTTTTACATGGCATTTTTAAAACTGTTCATTAAACTATCGAATCAGCCTTACTTGTGTTTATGTAATATAATATTTCAACATACACTATCTCTATTATTTACGTTATTCGAAATAAATTGACAAAAATAAAAGAAAATTGTACAGTAAAACTGCACTGTTTCAAATAAATTATTTGGCGCATTCTTACTATTCGCAATTTTAAAAACAATAATTTTTAAATTTCAAAAGTCTGTATTTTTATTGTATGTGACAGGTCAAATTCTCGAGCGTGGAATGTTTGATTCGACTGAAAACACAACATAATACATAAAGACACTGTGTGACAGACTACAGAATGGTTATATTCAGTTTTCTACTTATCTTCATTATTTAACCACTATACCGCCCATTCGGCATAGTGGTTATTGACGCTGACTGCTGTGCCATAGGGCCTGGGTTCGAATCCCGGAGAAGGCATGGGCGTTTGTAAATGTATAGTGCCTTCGCGGCATGGGAGTCCTCTAAATAGCCGTCGTGCCGCAAGTCCTCGCAATGAGGTTGGTAAAGAGGGAGAGAAGTGGGAGGATCTGACCACCCCTTGCGTGTTCTCTATCAAAATTGTTGTGGAAACGAGCCAAATCGTACTGTCACCTGTATTGTGCTCAAAATTATGGCTAATGACAGGTGTACAACTTTGCACTTTACATTGATGAATTTCATAGGCCTCGATCTGGCCTTTGCCGATTAGGTGGCATTATCAACAACAACATTAACTGTGATTTTTTCCAGGTTTTTTGCTAATACTAGATAGTATTATTCCATTGCATATCAGTTTCTTTTTGATTGAAGAGATGTCCATGTTTCATAAATTTAGGAAATGAATAAAATATATATATATTTAATGTTGGAAACTTAGTTAAAAGCAGCACAAAAAAAGCAGTTTTAAGCTCTAAATTTACTTAGTAATCTAGAATGCTTTCTGGAAATAAGATGTACAACATATTAAATTATGAACTAGCGCACAGGTTTAGAATTTAAGGGCTGTTAAATTTTAACCATGTAGTATTCATTTATTTTAAAACTTTTTAAATGCTGGAATATGTTTCCATTTTTGTTATCTAACAAAGCCTATGATTTTTTATATATATGATAATTTGCTTTTTCTACTTTATTTTAAAAGAAAATTTACTAAATTTCATTCGCATACTTAATGGAAAACTCTATTCTTTTAAATTACCATAATTTATTACCAGATAAAGTATTATCTCAGATCATTCTTGGATAACTATTATATATTGAAATTTGCATACATCGGTTATTGTCATCAATCACACAGAAATAAGTAAAAAAAAGTATTCAAAATTCTTTTTCTTGGTTTCCTCAATTTATTGGCATGTTTTGTACGACATTATATTTTTTGATAAATAATAGGGATATTTTCTTAAAAAGCAAATTTAAAAATAAAAATTAGACAGTTTTTTACAATAGAAATTTAATTTATATTTTTTTACAGCATGTTGTATTCATATACTTCTTTTATTGATAACAGTCTATAGATTTTATGTCTGAAATATGACGATGCTTAAGAATAATTGCATTACATTTCAGTTACCTTTTTTCGGCTTCAATTTTTTTCTGCTTCTTAAAGTATGTCAATATTTAGAATTTGGTGCACAAATTCGAGAGTCATCCTCGTAACGGATATTGGGTTACAATTAATAAATACTCTTATAAATGACAATCAAGTCACCTTATTGGAATACTAATTATATAAAAAAATTCATAACGAGTAAATCAAAATGAAGATTATAAAATATCAACAATAAACTGATTACTTTAATTTTTTATTTCACAGAGATTTTATCCTCCCAATTCAATAGACTCGTTTAAATAGCAATACTATTTTGCTTAATTAAAAATCAGTGACATATTTTGAAATAATCAGGCCTGATATTAACTAAAAATTATACATTGTGGGTTCGACCAATCACACTTAAAATAGATATTTTTTGCCTGAAACACATTGATTTTTATTTATGAGAAATAGCATTTATATATATATATAATTAATATCTTAATGGGTAATATTTAATTGATAATAATTTGGACAAAATGAAAATAATTTTTGACTGGAAACTGATATTTTTCTTCAATATTTAAAGGGCTATTTTGTGAAACATATAGATAATATCTAAAAATTTTACTTAGAAAAATATAATTAATTCATTTTAAGAACTTTCTTTTCAACATCTATACAAAAAGTCTATCTTCATTTTTCATAAGACCTTTCTATTACGTAATCTGAAAAAACTTATTCTAAATCATTTATTTATGTCAAAGAAGAAATGGTACAAATTCCTTCCTGATATTTTTCTATAAGAGTAGGGAACTATAAATAAGAGCGAAGTAAACATGAAAGATTATTTCATATATATTCGAAGTGAATATACAAGTATTTAAAGAGAAATGTGTAAGAATATTCCATACAAGATGTGCTTTACATAAATGTATATGGATTATCATAAAAAAAGTAAGAAAATTATTTGCTTTTCTGTAAATTACTGTTTTGATATTTGTATATTTTTGTAAGTTAATGAATAAATAAAAACTTTTTGCTTTATTTCAAAATTTTAAATTGAGAGAATGTAGTAAAATTGTTTGTTCTTCATGTAATCCTTCTTTTATTAAAGCATAAAGTGTTAGAAAAATTTAAAAGTATTTGAAACTTGTGGTAGCTTCTTTTAAACTATCGATTAAATTAGAACTTATGTTTTAAAATCAAATCTCAAATGCCAATCTAAATGAAATTAGAGCCTTAAAAACTTAGTTAGGACTCCTTGTTAGAACCAAATTTCTAAGTAACAAATTCAATCATGCATCTACATACTTTTAAATAAACAGATTAATTTATTTGGCAGGAAAATAAACTAAAATGAAACGAATTCCAGCACAATTCAATGCCAAGTAACAAATATATTATGTAACTGCTAAGAAAAACCGTCTTGATACAGACACTTATTTTAAAGCAGACAATACTTTTAACTATTTCTAAGTAAATCACAAAATCTACTTTTGTTGAAAAAAAGTTCAAATATATAATACAATTTAGTTTTCAAATCCCTGGAGTCGTCTACGAAATTTTCTGCAACTAAAAATACTTTAAGAGATGAAAGAAAGCAAAGCGTGAAAACACTCCGAAAACAACTTCGTTTATTTAAAATGTAGTAAGACAAATCCAAACGTTTTGTGCTCATTTCCTTCTTTCCTTTTAAAGAAAAGAGAAGAAAAAAGAAGCTTCTAGAAGGACAGCACAACAAAGAAAATAACTGTCACGTCTATGTAACGAAACAAATTAACTGCATACTAAATGGAAGTCTTCGTAAGCAGTCGTAGTAGTAGTTTTTCTCCCTTTCCCAGCGCGTTTTCTTGAAGATGTCTTGCCCTTTTGGCATCTTTCTCCAAGCTTTTTCCTTTTCTTCTTTCCCTCTCTTTCTTCTTTTATTCCTCAGAACAAGGATCTAGAGAGGATAGAGAGTGTCTATCTTCATCTTAAATTGTATTCTCAGTCATTTACTCAGAAAGAATTGCATTTGTTCCTTTTTCTACTCGTTCTGGAATTTTCTGATGCTTTCTTTGGCAACAGTGTGGTTTGCACTGATAATTAACATTTTGTGGTTTTATATAAAAGCTTTTCTTGATAGTAAAAAACAACTTTGGGCTAAGTTTTTTTTAAACTTCATATTGAAATATTTTTATTCTAAAAATTTTTAACTTCTAATTATTAAAATTCGAAATTAAGGTTATTCATAAATTTGCAAATTTTTCGTTTGGAAAAATATGTGAATTTTGTACATATTTATTACTGGCTATGTAATATATCAATATTGCTTTTCATATTTTTTAAAAAGTAAATTTATTTTTGATTGGATTTCTTTCAAAAATATATGTTGTGGCATTTTAGGAACTTATTTCACCTTAGAAGAATTTTTGCCTTTAAATGTATTAAATAATTTATATCTTCAATAAAAATAGCAGGTGAGTATTTAATGTCAGATACTTATATTAAATGTTAAATTTGTATTAGATATTCTTGAAATTTACTATGAATAATAATCAAATACTCTGATATTATATATTATAAATCAGAATGATTTGTTGGGGACAGTCGCTAAAAAACAAAATCTAATTTGTAATTTTTTTTTGAAAATTATGAAAAAAATATATTTAATCTTTGAAAGCAAACATAGTTTGTTCTCAATATTTTTTATCATTAAAATAATGGGAATATTTTGTGACTTTTTTAGTGTTTTTACTTATGTAGGGCAAATAAAACAAAAAGAATACTTAATATTTTTTGAAAATTATTTGAATAAGTTATTAAAACAAAGAATAAAGTAAATATGTAAATATTATACATTATTACTATATTATCAAGTATATGGTAAAAATTATATTTCGGAATTCCACAAGTACTAAGTCATTATGTGTTCACGTTTAATTTTTAAAACTCTATACGTTAATTTGTTTCTGTATGCTTTGATATTAGTGTCTATATAAATAACTTTAATTTAATCCAACCAATACAAGTTGAGTCAAATGGCTGAAACGAAGTTTTGTCTTATAGTTATTTATCTATGATTATTACCTGATTTATCTTATAATATCCTAATTTCGCGGACAACTCACGGTATTTATTAATACCGTATTTACTCGAATCTAACCCGCACATTTTTTCCCGATGTTAACTCAAATGAAAATCAAGTGAGTCTTACAATCGAAGTAAGAAATATTCTTTGGATATGGCAATTAGTGAAATTATATGTTCATAAATGCATTTAAAAAAAGTTTATAATACTGGTAAAATAACTAATTACTCCCTTCGTATTAGTTTCTCATTTTAAAATTATTTTAATTTCGTAAAATTGGATTATCGATAAATCATTTTACACTACCTTTCCTTTTTTATAGATATTTGTTGAGTATTAACGGGGCGAATTAGATTCGAATAAATACGGTATTTAAAAAAATCATAATTAAAATAAATGTCTTATTATATGAAGAGTGTATTACTTAATAGTTTTCAATACGTTGTATTTTTTAAAAGAATAAGTGATTATTATTAAATAGTTTATGGAAATATTTATAATATAATGCCATCGAATGTTGTTAAAAACATTCGATGACTTTCTTTTATTTATTAATTTAAGTGTTTGGTTATAGTTCACAGATACTGGTTATACTTATAGTTAGTATTGATGTGTGTATACTACTTAAAACAGTAATTGAAGAGTGAAAAATCATGGATAGTTATAGAAGATTAATATAAATAAACCAACTATATATAAATATTTGTGAACAATTTACTTCAAAGGAAATTTTTGTTGTAGAAATTACTTCATAACCGATTGGTAAAGTGTGGTGATCGAGGGAGGAGCAAATTACAAACACAACTTGATAGTTGTAGCTCCACTGAAGGATTTGTGTCCAGCCATAAAGAAAATAGTATAGAAATTTTCAAATTTTCAATGTAAATCTATTAAGCCCTATTTTTTGCATCAGCAAACATTTTGTTTGAAGTTTGAAAAAAAAATTGCATAGGTGTAATGTATTTGTGTGAGTTTATGCATTAATTATTTTTTTAAAAATTTCATGTGAATAAAAAATGAATCCTCCCAGAAACTGTGTATAAATTTACTCAAATATACTTTGAAAGAAATATATATAAGGAGCAAAATACTTGTGAAAAAATATTTTTAAGTCTGTAAGACTTCAAAAATTATATGCAGAATAAATTGAATACTTTTTCTTAGTGCAATTTAAACTTTGAGAAAAATTTCAAAAATTATTTATATTTTGTACGGATAAATTTATTGTATTTTTTTTTAAAGTTTACATTCATGCATTGAATGTTATTAATTATTTTTATTACATAGAAAATATAATTTTTCTAATGGTAAAACTAGACGCACACTTTTAAAAAATATAAATAAATAAAAAAATTAAAAGCTATTTAAAGCTATTTTTTAAAGTTAAATGTGATCTATTTAAAGAAGTGTGTATAAATTTCCTTCAATTAAGTGCAATATGTTTTTATAACGAGAAAACCTTCCTTTAACTTTTGACACAAATTTGATAAAAAAATAATAAATTTAAATAAAAAACATTTCTAAAATCTTTTCTTTTTTAAAAGGAAAAGTGATTCAAAACGGATTTTTTAGATTAAAAAAAATCTTGGTATATCTTTTTTACGCTTAAGGGTTAAAAGCTTTGCAATTTATATTTGATTTTTCTCACCATTTTTACATAAAGATTTTTTTTTTAAAAAAAAATCAAATTGCTCTTCCAATTAAAAGCATAATATTTTTAAAACATTCTATTGTACAATAAAAAAATTCAAATAGTTTTTCGTTATTTTGATAATTTATTGAATAACAGCAAACCAAAATATTACTTGGACTGTTTTTTGTTTCTGAAAAAGAAAGCTCACATTAGATTCCATTTTTTTCTCTATTTATAAAGTCTAATAACCATATATTAAATTATTATTTTTTAAATTATCAAAATAGAAACTTTATGAAAGTGAGTTAATGAAAATAATTTCTCAAAACTTAAAGATTGGCTATTGTTTTTAAAATAATGTTTTTGTATAATTCGTCACAAGTAGTCCTCGCATCGCTTTGAAATTATATGTTCGTAAGTAATGAATTTTGAATAAAACAAAATAAACTATATCTGGGAAGAATATGATTTTTAATATGGAACATAATATTCAAAAACGTGTTTTTATTTCTTCTATATAATTCCTAAAAGCAATTTAAATGATATGGTAAATTGGACTACATTATTTAAAATATAAGTATAACATGCTTATATTTTTTAAATTTGGAACTAGTTTCTTTTAGACTATTTTATTTATTAAAGTAAAAAAGCTATGTCAGAGATCAATTGACCTTTTTCAGTCATCTTTGGAATTGTTATTTTTGCAATAATGGCAAGGGATAAAGAGCATCTTTGAAAACATCTTTATTTCAGAACCTATATTTTTAAACCTACATAAAGTCTTTTTTTTTATATCCTTACTTTAAAATTTGTTTCCATAACTCTCTCTTTATATGAGTATCTTTAGATTTGAAAAGTCTAAACTGGCTATAATGTAGATAATTATATTCTAAAATCCTGCATTTACTTATTTTGCTTCTAATTCACTTATTTATGCTGACCCAATATGAAATTGCCGAAATGATGGTAGAGACTTTCATATAAGCGTATCTGTATGCAAGTGTTGAAGATATTATTATCGCAACACATTGCAGAGCCTATAATTTTATACCCAAATTAAAGTTTTCATATACATTTTTGTTTTAAATTTTTTTTCAATCTTACTTTTTTTTCTTTATCTTTACTGTTGAAAAGTCTTAACTATTTTTAATTTAGAAAATATACTGCTGCTATATTTACTTTAATGTATCCGTGACACGTGATAGTTCTTACTCAAAAAACACGTTTTTCACGAGGATGACAAATGATATAATTAATAAAGAACAACCCTAACACGTTCTATCTCTCCGAATGAAGTATTTCAAAAACTAACTCTAATTGCCTCAAAAAGGGAACAAGTCCTAATTTTAACTCAACACCTCTTTTTTTAAACTAATTACCATCCTTAACAAAAATGCTACATTGTATATTCAGCTAATTCGAAGATTATTGCTCAACGAAACCTTAACTGCCCCTAGTATTCTTTTATTCAATTAAGCCGTAACAAGAACACTCACTAAACATGCCACTAGAATAAAAAAAGAAAGAAAGAAAAAGTTGCATCTCAGTTTCTGTGAACCGTAACCTTATCTCTTGCAAACCATAATTGCAAAAGTAAACAAAGACACCACCCGTCTTTTATTCAGCGGCCTGTGGACTTTTTCGGCGATGTCGGATATTTTCTCTGGGGACATCCAGTTCATTTACACAGATAGTTTTTATTTTGATTCTGTTTTTTCTCCTTTCTTTTCGGGGGTTTGATGTAGGTAACAGCAAAAGAGCGGGAGGGGAATTCAAAGTCTTTTCTTTTGCTATCCTATCCATGCAACCACACCTTCAATGCTGCCTTTCTATTAACGGGCTTTCTTTTGTGTGTTACTCGAATAAAGGTGTATGTTGTTTCTTTTGCTTTCCGCCATTTTCCTGTGTTGTTTTATATTAGTATACGTTGCTACTTTTTATGCTTGTAGAGACCCGTGAAATACTAAGAAATCCTATTTATTTCCAACTTCGCGACGGTAATGGAAGCTGTTTTTATGTTGATAATATGGTGATGTGTTCTCAGGAATTATATTAAGGGTTTAGTGTTTTGAGGGTATTTTGTGATTAGAAGTATATTACATATTTCTTCTTCTTTTTCTGATACTATATGCAAAAATATTCCTATAGATGCTTTTTAAATATTCAAGTCTTTTATATATATATATAAACAGCAAGTTGGGCATATATAAAATTTTAATGAGGCCTATTGCTCTGTAGGGAAGTGAATGTTGGACCCTCTATAAAGCAGAGGAAAAAGGTTGCTCATTTTTGAAAGAAAAATCTTAAGGAAAATCTTTGGACCTATTCAAGAGAACAATGACTGGATAATTCTTTACAATCATGAAATTTACAAGAAATATGGTGAGACTGACATTGTGAAAACTATAAAAGCATCACGTATTAGGTGGCTGGGCCATCTGTACAGATAGGCCGATGCTTTTCCTATTAAAAAAGTAATTTTTTCAAAAACTTAAGGGACCAGACGGAGAGGACTACCTACACGATGGTCAGGCGATGTTGAAAAGGACCTAAAACTAATGGGAATTAACCGATGGAAGGCCATTGGGACTGGTACGGTCAGCAGGATTAGGGTCAGCGAGTCAGCCTTGGTCTGCAAAAGGCTGTTGAGCTTATGAAGAAAAAAATTATTAAATAACAGAATCATGTGAATTTTGAGTTACAGTTTTTAATTACTTACATTTCAGATTTAGTTTTTCGAACGGAAACTCTTATTTTCACAATCCTTACAGTAGCTTAGAAATATTCTACCAGAAAAGGTTTAAACATTTTTTTTTTCATATAAAGCTCACATTCTTACATTTATCTTGGTTGCACTTTTTCCGATATTTAATTATCGAAAAATATAAGGAATCTATATTAGAGAGTATCAGATGCTTAATAACAGTGTTACATAATTTCAGTTTGTGAGATCATAAGAACAATTATTTCTATAGTAAGTAATCATTATTTGATTTTAGATGATATAGTAATTATAATTAATTGCGTATTATATTTACGCTTTCATTTTATGATTTATCGAGCTTAAATTCTATTCTAATAGATAACATCCTTCGCAATTAGATTTTGTTGGTTTTAGAAACCAGTTGTGTAAGGAAAGTTATGAAATTCCTAAAACCTTATTTTTTCAATAAAAAAAGAGTAAAATTGTTTATTCTAAGTTACTATTACACTATAGTTAGCAAAACCTACAGCACTACGAATATATAATCAGAAGTAAATGAAATTTATTCTACGTAATTTTCAAAATGAATGTAATAAACGTTCTCAAAATCACACACAGTAACAAATGAGTGTGATACTGAAAACCAATGTCTTGAAAATATATGACACGTAAGAAGGAGACTTTGTACACATCATCGCATCGAATTCTATACGTCATGCTGAAGAATGGCATTCCAGTTTAAATCTACCTGATGCTAAAATTCAGCTGTACTTTCTGATTCACAAGAGTTACGAGTGAGTCATTGACCGAAACAATTCCAGACATGGGCTGCCTATGGGAAGAAGTAGAATCCATCCTGATCTGAAGAAGGATTGTACATTTCGAGTTACATAGGGGAGGGCATTGACTTGCAGAAATACAACATGTATGCGATACAAGAGAGTAACATTTCGGGCTCCACAATTTTCCTGAAGTAGCACCCACTGATCAGGGTCCTCATGATTTTGAGTGGGCAGGATAGCCAACGATATCCAACTGCAACAGAAAGCATAATGCCAGATATTCATCGAGTACAATTCTGAATAAAGCATCTCACAAGGAGGGAATCATCTCCGTAGCATCTGAGGAATCTACATCCATCTTTGTAAACCTAACTGTAAGGAGGCGTATTTGAGAAGATCTGGTGGCAGCAGTATTTGATAGAAATCACTTCATAAGCCATTGGGATGAGCTCATTAGAGGTGTTGATAGTTCAACTCGAGGGGAATTCAGCAAAGAGTAAATCCTTACGTGTAGCCCCTGGTTCAACAGACTTCTAGGAACTGTAGAAGAAGAGCATGATGAACTTAAAATATGCTTGAATGGTGCGTCAATAATCTGGGAAATGTCGAAAGGTCTGTAATTGTAAATCGTATGAAGTGTCTATCATTCTTTGATGATCTTTTGTGTGAGCTATTGCCAAGAATTCAACTTTTTATAGGTTCTTATCGGCCAGCTCCTTGAGACACACGTCACTGTTTTAGCTTCATACTCCGATTTCAAGAAATTCATCCTTACAGAGGCCGATCGTGTGGTCCGACTCAAACTATTTTAGTTTATTTTATGATATTTTGCATTTTGTGAGACATATTTTCTAATCACTCCTTTAAAAAGCCAAAAGATTATACGAACTTTTCAATGCACCTTTTTTGGTGATAATTTTAAATAGTTCATTTGGAAGTTTAGAATGTTGTCTTGATCTCTTTAGGTGAGGGAGGGAAGATCTTAATCCAATCCTCTTCTAAATCTAACTT
Organism: Trichonephila clavata; assembly: GCA_019973975.1. Lineage (NCBI taxonomy): Eukaryota > Metazoa > Arthropoda > Arachnida > Araneae > Nephilidae > Trichonephila > Trichonephila clavata. The sequence continues at coordinate 93,893 of BMAO01023297.1, read as the reverse complement.
ATTTGCTTTCTCTGCAAGGTCTCTTTTATTTACATTGTTTCTTCATACTTTGTTGTAATTTTTATTACACTGTGTCTTTTAAGAGCTCTGAAAATTCAGCTTTGGCAAGTACTTAGTTTACTTATAGCTATTTCGAGATGGAGAAGTTTAGTTGTATCTTCGTTGTTGAAGCAAGTGATTTATGATTTTATAAAAACTTTACCCATAAAATGTTCGACCCCAGTCCTTGTGATGAACCTTTTAAGATGCACTTTTCTATAGATAATTCTTAAATATCTTTTACGTACTACTTACAAAACTTTTAGGGAGTGAGGGAGTAATACTTTATTAATTGAAATCATGAATTTCATGGATAATGTCATATGAATTGAATTTAGTCTTCATGTCTTGATTCTTTTAAATACCGTATGCCCATTAACATCAGCTACTTCACATAAAATTCTGTTAGACTTTTAAGTATTTAAAACACGTAGTTTGTAAGTGAGGAAAACGAGGTTTTGACTTAAGTCAAGTTCTTATCATTATCACGCCAATGAATCTAGAGTGACTTTCTAGTGATATTTATTCTGATGAAAAAATTGTTTATATTTAAACAAAGTTATATTATACTTTAAAATGCATTAATTACGTAAAATATTGTTATATTAAATGCCCAATAACCTCAATAATTGATTGGGTTATTACACATTCAATAAAATCATTATATTTATAGATTTTGTATTTATAGTGCTAGATATAATGAAGGACTTGTTTATTTAACACAGGGATGGACAATTGTCTTAAATCATGGACCACTTTGTAGAAGCGGAGAACAGCGAAAAACTGCACCTTTTTAAAATGAATTTCTTCATTAATTAACTTTAAGATATAGATGCGCTAGTAGAAGATATTTGCAGATACGGTATAATTTGACCTTAAGGTATCCGACTACTTGCGACAACTTCTTTTTAAAAAAAAATGTAAATATGGGGAATTTTTTGTGGTTTTTAGATTTGTTTAGTACATTTTAAGTAAAATAAGCTAAAATTAAGAGGATAAAAAGAAATTCTATTACTAAAGTGGGAAAAAAATGGGTAAAAATTTACAAAAAAAATAATGAAAATAACATAAACAAGGCCCATTCTTTACCAAAAGTTTATGAACAAATTTTCAGTTTTTCAATTCTGATGTGTTGCTATTTTATTCATTTTTGAAATGACTTTTACGGTAATGATATTTTAATTTTTACAAAAACTAGAGCATTTTATATTAATTATTATATGAAATTGCTTAAAAAACAGTGATTATATTAACACAAGGAATTGTAAATTTTGTAATAAAACAGTGATTGATAAATCTGAAAGTTAAAACATTTCTATTATTATACAAAACATACACAAAATATTTCAGTTAATTATTTTCAAAACCTTTTCAGCAATCGCTGTCCCGTTTGAGCAATTTCAAAAAGCACGCACACACCCACACACTTATAGTAAAACGCGTTTTAAAGTATGACATCTTGTTTAAAGTATTGGCATCTGCTTTTACCAACACAATTGTAGTTTTTGTTCTAGTGAACGAAAAATAATAAACTTGGTATTTTTATAAAGCTAATAAAATGTTCTATAAAATATTTTTGTCGATTCTTTTGGCAATATTCACAAATTTAGGGTAGTCGTGTACTTTAAAAATCAATAAATATAAGTTAAATAAAATAGTTGGTTGCATTATTCAATTTATTTCTTGTGCTAACTTCATATCTATAGACGTGTGCGTGAGAGCACATTTCATTTTAGAATCAGTTTAATGAGGCAAATGTACACTATAGTACTTTTCTACACTTGTTTGAATTTAGATGTGATATATGGCTTGTTGAAGTTCTAGTCACAGCCTGTAATTTAATGTCAGGAAACTTGCATTTATATTTCTTCCTGTTAGCCTTTCTAAAAAAACCTTTACTCAGAAAAATATGTTGACTCAAATATAGAGAACAGTTTTTCTATATTTTTTTCTTCTGACTGTCTTGGCTGACCGCAACGAAAATTATTTACGGTACACTATTTACCAACTGTTGATCCAACGCATAAACATAGGCAATCGTTTTACTGTATGATAAAGACATATATTAATGAACTATAGTTTATACATAGGCAAGTAAAGAAAATTTTTTCTAAAGACATATTTATTCCAAACATAAGTTGTACAATTGCATGTGACCGCGGTAGCCTAGTGGTAAAGGTCAGAAGACTCGTGGCCGGCTTGTCATGAGTTCGAGCCTGTACCTCTGTGGACCCACTGTGTAGGGGAGCGATGCACGTTAAATCTGTCGAGGGCTCAAACGTCCTCCCGTTGATATGGTGTGGTATTTTGGAGAGGTGTCATCCTCGTCAGTTGAACTTGGTTCAAAATTACGAGGTCCGTCGCCAAAAGAACCTCGAGTAGATGAACAGTGAGACGTTTTAATATTCAGTCACTCACTCTCTGCACAATTAACAGTTTATTATTATCAGTGTACAAACTGTAAACTATTGTATATTGAAGAAAATACTGAGACATGTATCTTTTGGTTTAATCGATTTCCTTAATTATCCTATTAATTAGGAAACGATTGTATATTTCAACTTTACTTCAAAAAATAAATATAGGATAATGTATTCAATTGCCTAATAATATTTTGAGCAATAATGTAGCATAATCATACTGTTAAATATTCCTTTCACATTAAGATTATTTTTATCTTTGGTATTTATAATGTTTTTTTTGAATCCTGAAAAAATAAACAGTCAACAATATTTGAAAAAGTATTAATATTAACTTTCAAAAGAATTAGATTCATTCAAGATCTGGCATTTTAACATCTAAAAATATAATGACTGTTAATTTTTTAGATTGAATTCTTTTTTTTAACACAGACTTATCGATGTAATTTATCTTAATATATCTTTTAAGAATTTTGTTCCTTAAATTATTCTCTTAATTTAGTTAATGTTTTCGAATAATTTAACATTAGAGAGATTTATTTTCTTCTTCATTTCGAAGTAAATATCACAGATTTATCTTTATAATAAAAAAATCTTTATGTTTGATTGTGATTAATGAGAATAGCATTAAAAATTTAAATGCAATGATTGATAACCCTTTTAAAATTCTGAAAACAGTACATATTTTAAAATGCGAGTTGACATAATTTTACTTCACTCTAGAAAACTATTAAATTTTGATGGAAGCTTAGTAAAATAATAATAAAGATATAAATAGTAAATTCTCCAAAAATTCATTTATATTTATGCATAATCGGAAAAAATTATTTTTATTCGTAGTTCAGAAGCTTTAATTTAAAAAAAAAATAATTACATTTATTTCTAGTATTGATTTCACTAGCCCTTTTTTGCTATTAAAATTTTTTTTTCTTTTAACCAATGAAAAGAAGTTTGAAAAGATGATTCTACATCACGAAGTTTTACGATAAAAAGTTTTGCTTGTTACACTCGATCAATCAAATGAATGAGAGAGAAATGACAAATGATGATGAGAATAAGAACCTCATATCCTTATCTATATTTACGGATTGTTAAATGAGTAAAAAAGTGTAGACACAGATATGCGGTGACAAAATGAAAAGAGCGTGGACTTCTGAAACAAAAATGCATTTTATCACAGTGTTATTGATTGATGGATTTTATTTAGAGTTTTGAAAAATGCGATTATGTGTGAATAATGAAAATTTATAGCTCTATATTTTTTTTTCAAATTATCTACAAACGAGTTACGTCAAAATCTATCTCTCGTTAGTAAATCCCAAGAAAAGTTCTCGAAGTTTATTGTTAGTTAAACATTCAATGTGGATTAGAACTATACATGAAAAAAGTCTGTAAAGATAGCAATAGAAATTTAATTTTATTTCATTCCACAAGACTATGGTAGAAAAGAATAAGATATAGTGTGATGCTATAAATTGATGAATTATTTATTCATATTTTATTAAAATGTTAAACTCAATTTTCCTTTTTTTCTAGTTTAAATGGCTTTTTACCTTTGTTGTGTTTTTTTATGTCTAAAAAACTATGAATTTGTGTTGTTTATTTAATTTATCTTTGAAATAAGTAAGAAGCTGTTATTTTAATATTATTTACTTAATACAATAAATATTTTATAACTGTTTTGTAATTAATGGTCACGAAGCTGAAAATTTAGAATATAAATTTATTCAATTTAGGTTTATTTTTAAATGAAAATTATTCCTTAAAATAATTTAACATTTTCGTTTTTCTGTATTTTATTAAATACATTAATATGTAATCGTTAAAATATACTTGTACTTCGAAGTGGCATTTTAAAGTTAAGTACTTACAAATGTAACAAAAACATTTTCAACGAAGCTGATATTTTCCTTAAAAAATATGAGCACCATATTTATTAAATTCAACATAGTGGTCTTTAATTATTTCTCGTTTTTTAAAAGAATATTCATGCATTAAAATAATTCTTGAAATTTTACTTCTTATTTTATTAGTCTTTTCCCTTTCCACTTTTAGCTCGATGTAATTGAATGAAATATCTAGAATTATCGTAGCTGCATTTTTCAGCACCCATCAGCTCATCGTTAAAAAATTAGATTAAAAAAGGGAAAAAAATGTTTCCCCATTAACTTTTACATCTACTTTAACATCAGGGGAATACATCATGCAATATCTCTTAATCTAATCCATCCTCGGCAAAATTCTAAGAGTAACCTTAAATTTAATTAAAAACTGTCCGCGAAAGCTCGAGCCAAGAGATGGTGAATGTGAACATAGCAACTTCTTGGAAAAGAGAAAAAGAAAAAGTCCCTTTTTTTCGTTTTCCCCCTGTTTCTGTCACTCTGAACACCACGAGGGGTTTATGTCCTTAAGCTGCCCTTGCCTAGATGTCAGGGAAATACCCTGGGGACATCCAGGTTCGTTTATTTCTCATCACGGAACTTCAGGAGGAGAAGAAAAAAAAATTGGATCCGGGGAAGTATAAGAGAGGAACAACTCAATCTCGTTCCTTCTCCAAATCATCGTTATCCAACGTCTCGTTTCGACAATCCGTGTTCCTCCAGTCAACATCGATGGAGAGTAGCTCGAGATGAACTCTGAAATAGAAAAATTCTGATTATGTTTTGCAGGAAAACTATAGTTTCGAGATTTGAAAACTATTAAGAGTGTTTGTGGATAGTGAGGAAAAATATAATTTTTATGTATGTATGAAAATATTTCAAAATACTTTTGCCTAGAAAAATGATAAAAAAATATAATTGTTACCTAGATTTTCAGAAATGCGAATTCATAGATTTTTGAGAAATGTATTTTAGTAAGAATATTCAAACAAAAACTATTAATTTAAACATAAACTTTTATCAAAGATATTTCACCCATTCCTTAAGAATATAGATGTTTTCCTGAATATTTATATTTTAAATAAAATATCTGCAATATTAATGTTATAGCAATTTTTATATTTTCAATATTATAGCATTTATGCATAGCAATTACTAATACCTAATTACAATGGCAAAACAAACGTTAGAAATTATTTTACTTTTATGAATATTTACATAAAATAATTTTTATCAAAAGGAAAGTAAAAAATAAAACCTATGTTATAAGGTTTTTATTAGCTTGTTAAGAAAGCAAAAAAAAAAAAAAAAAACTTTATTTATTTAACAACAAATACATATTTTTAGTAACCTTAGCTTTCATGTATTTCAGGTAAAGTTTCAGGTAAGCAGCGTTTTTTGTAAAACAGATGGGTTTATTATATCGTCTGCCTAATTATCAGAATGTGTAACTCCACAAAGTAACTAAATTTGATAAGGAGTTAGTTCTACGCGCCAAGCGCTGCTTGGCACGATTACTTAATCTCGCCAGGCCGCGGTTGTCGAGTTACATGGAATCCAAGATGGCGGCCTAGAGGTAACAAATCGTCAGGAAAATAATTATAGAGAATTGTTTTGAAATATATTTCAAATGATGAATATAGGAATAGATTAAAAATAACCATTATCAGTCACTAAGGAATATCAATATAATATAATAAAAATTACATATAATAATATTAATATTGTGTAATATGTTATTATTAGCATTTGATATAATTTATTAGTAATTATGATACATGATGATATCCATATAAGTATTACATGTAATAATATTAATATATAATTATTACACATAATAATGCTCTTAAAATATATAATTATTATATATAATAAGGCTCATATAATAATAATAATTATAAATAACATTAATAATTATAAATAAATAACATTTGTAATAATTATAAAAAAGTAAAAGAAAAAAATTAATTATAAATTATAAATATATTCAAATGATGAATATAGGAATAGATAAATAACATTATCAGTCATAAGAATATCAATATAATATAAAAAAATATAATAATTAAATGTAATAATATTAGCATATATAATTATATAAATATAATGATATATATAATATTACATAATAATAAATAAATAATAAAATAATAATTAAAAATAATAATATATAAATAAATAAATAATAATAATAAAAAAAAAAAAAAAAAATAAAAAAAAAAAAAAAAAAAAAAAAATAAATAAATAATATGAAAAACAGTTATTATATATAACAGTTATTACACTATAAAAAATTATTACAATAATATGTATTAAAATTAATAATGCATATCAATTAATAAGTGCTGATAACTTGCAATATTCCAAAAACTGCGAGTTCCTTCAATGAATTTCATCGAACAAGGAACATTCGAAAAACATTATTTAAAAGTAAAATAAAGTGGAAATGTGCGAGAGATTTATAGCAATAATTAAAAGTACTTATTCTTCATACCATTTATCTTCTAAAAAAATACCACTCATTCCTTTAAAAGAATATCCAGAAGACTGAAAAAGTACCATGAAGAACAAATGCAATGGAAATGAATAAATTTTTTAAAAAAATGAATTAAAATTGTCTGAAATTAATAGGGTTACCACGGAGAAAAACTTATACATATTAACTCTAAATATACGTTATCCCCATAGTAACCACATTACCACAGGATAAAAATTTTCAGGTAACCATATCGTGTAATGTTATCGCCCATCTTGGGGAACATAAACAACAACTTGGCGCGTAGCACTTCTATATCAAATTAGCAGAAGTTTACGCATTCTGATAATTAGACCGATGATATATAAATTGATGATTTGGTTACAAATTCAATAATTGCTTCTTGAAAACTTAATATTTCGAAATTGCCAAGAAATGTACTCCAAAAAATATCTAAATTTTCGACATATTTGCAAATATATTAACTTAAAATTTCTCTGTTGGATAAATTTTTAAATTAAAAATTTTACTGTTTATTTTGCATAATTTTCGACTGCAATGGAATAAATATTTGGTAAAATAATCTTGCCTTTGAAGAAGAATATTATTTTGTTATTTGTGTGTGGTGTTGTTAAGGTTAATCCAGACATGTTTTGAGAACAGTAAAAAATGTATTCAATATTCTTTTATCCGACAAAGGCAAACATCGCCTTAAAAATACTCCTTCTAAAACACTGATGATAAATATTTATTCCAAGTACTATAATAATTATCTTTGCTATATATTGTAAGATGTGTTATGAAGTTTTTGCAGATAATACAATTCACTATGTAATCTCATATTTATTTAACTCACGTTATGAATCTCTTGTAAATATCAGACTATTCCTTACAAATAAAAATAGCAGTTATAAACTATTCTTATACATAAAAGAATACAAGTTCTTTAATATTTTTCTATCATAAATATAATTTTAAAAAAGTGCGAATGGAAATTTATGAATTTTATTTTAATAAGGAAAACTTTGCTTTAGATTTCAAATAAAGTAATTTGAAAAGCCAAAATTAAGAATATAAATTTATTACTTTCTTTCTTATTAGTCTTTATTCATTTTCCTAACATCCTATACTCTTTTAAACTTAATACTTTATATTTTTCAAAAAATTCTTCATCTGCTGTGCTTTGAAGTTTTATTAAATAAATTAAAAAAAGTTTTTATTTTATAAATTAATTTCATATGTTTAAAAATAGTTTTTTTAAAAAAAAAAATATCACTTGTTTTCACTTATAAATTTGAAGCAGCACGATACATCAAAATTTCACAACTAATTTTAGATTTAAAATATTATTTACCATGAAAAATGGGAAACATTAATTAATTTATTAATAGATTACATTGCGAAATATTATATTTATTAGTTCTATTGGGATCTTCTAAAAGATATAATTAGATAAATATGCTACGTTTAAAAACTAAAGCACTATCACTTAAAACCTATTATTTATTTCAATGATCTAATATTTTTCTACTATAATGAAACACTACTTAATAAATTTTGCGGTGCTTGAAATATAAAATTTAAAAAAAAATCATGCATTGTCAGTATTTCGAGAATATGTTAAACCTATGTTCATTATTGTACTAAGCAATGTATATTTAATAAAGAATTTTATATATTTTTTTTACTTATAATCACACAAACATGTTCAAAAGTATTGTGGATAAAGTACATTTTATATTAAAAACTAAAATCAAAGTCATTGAAGTAGAAGCAATCTCCACAAATCCACATAGATGGCTGAACACAATAAACAATAATCTTAGGATTGCTTTTAGCACAATTAAATCAGTTTTAGTGGTCAGGAATCTTTCCCTTTCTGTTTACAGTACTAAGCCGAATAAACATAATTCAAAAAATCAGAAACTTTTTAATCATTTGAAATAAATATTGAGATAAAAAAATTTCAATTTATCGTTCAATTTTATACAGTTTTCGATATTAAAAGCAGCTTTCTATACTTATTTAAATGCTATTATTATACCGCTTTTTTACAAACTAAGAAGTAAATTCTTTCATTTAACAAACGTACTCGCTATTTTCAACATACGTGGGACATAAATGGAACTTCCACTTGACGTGAGTACAATGCAACTATTGTAAATAGATTTAAATTCTAGTTGTAGCTGTAACAAAACTTAAAATACATCTATAGAACTATTTTATAAATGCCTCTAGTTACCACGGTAGCCTAATGGTCACAGAATCATTCCGGTGTGTCAGGAATTCGAGTCAAGTGCCATAAAAAACCCGTGTAGAGGGGCTGGTGCACGTTAAATCGTCGAGGTCTAAAGTTCTTCCGTTTGGGTGGTGTTGTGGCGGTCTCCATCAAACGACAGAATTTCCTTTTAGGGAATTAATGACTTCTCGACAATCACGTGGTTTCGCGTGGGAAAGTATCCAAGACAGGACAATGCCGAAGCTTAGGTTCTAGAGCAAGTCAATATTTGGCCTCCCTTTATCCAGCTGACAGAGAAGCAATCGAGCCAATCTCCGGCTTTCACCGCACAATGGTTAACAAGTACCAATGGCCGAATAGTTATTCTACTATGTCTAAACAGATATTTTTATTCGTCACGTGTCTTTTTGGAAGAAGTGACATATTCCACATTTAAAGAGACAATGGAAGGGAAAATCTAGACTAACTAGCAAACTCTCTCAGACTATCAGATTCACTTCCATATTCGTTTGATTTTCTCAAACCAACTATTGGACCATTCAATGCTCCAGGATAACATCATGCTGTTCTAATGCTGCCTTCACATCAATGATTCGAACTTAACAGCACTTCATCAGTGTGAAAGTTCGGAGAGGGGTGCAACTCGGGTAATTTTCTCATTCAAATGACCATGTTGACGTGGTTCAAAGTTATGAGGTCCGTTGCCAATAACCCTTGTGTTGCTATATACACTCAAGAGCCAAAAAACTATGACCACCGGTCAATAACGAGTTGGCCCACTATTGGCGCGCAACACAGAATCAAACCGCCTTGGCATGGATGCCACAAGTCCTTGGTAGATGGCCGGAAACAGATTGTACCAGACCGCAAATCCGATATATTGTGAATTGGTGGTTTTGAACTCTGCGCTGCCGTCCCATGACATCCCAAATGTGTTCTATCGGATTGAGATCCGGTGAGTTAGGCGGCCTGGACATTAACTGGAATTAAGCATCATGTTCCTAGAACCACTCCAACACAATTTGAGCCTTGTGGAACAGAGCGTTGTCCTGTTGAAACATTCCATTTCCAGCTGGAAATGGAATGTGTAGGCCATGTAAGGGTGCCACTGGTCCGCAATGATGTTCAGATACCCTGTAGCATTCATGGTCTGCTCTACCACAAACGCGGGTCCCAGAGACGCCCAAGAGAACGTCTCCTAAAGCATAAACCGCCACCATCGGCCTGTGTATGACCTACTGTTCATTGAAGGAGCAACTGTTCGCCTGGAAGACGGCGTATCCTGACACAGCCATTGGCGTGAAGAATGACAAACCATGATTCATCTGACCAGGCAACTCTCTCCCATTGATCCATGGACCAGTAGCGATGTTCCCGGGCCCAGAGCTGGCGATGACGCTTGGTCAGCAAAGGCACACGAATGGGACGTTTGCTGTGTAGCCCCATATCCAACAGTGTCCACTGAATAGTGTGCTCTTATATTATTCTACTTGACCCTGCATTGTATTGGGCTGTCAGCTGAGCCACTGTCTGCCTTCGGTTTTGCTTCACCATGCGAGACAGTCTCCGACGACGTGTTTCTTTGATAACGTGCGGACGTCCGACACCATGTCGTCTACTGCTGATTTCCCCGTCATTCATCCACTTTGCATAAGTACTAACAACTGTAGATCGCGAACAACCCATGAGTCGTATAGTTTCGGAAATACTTGTTCCGAGCCTTCGAGCCATTACAATCTGCCGTCTATCAAAATCACTTAGATCTGCAGCCTTTCCCATCACACACAGAAGTAAGTGAAAGAATAATTCTTCAGATTCTCCAGTAGCAGTTAAATACCACTTCCACCAGATCACGTGCTTTCCACGTCATCCAGGCGAGTTCATTGCAAAATTTAGGGGTGGTCATATTGTTTTGGCTCTTGAAATATATATAAATATTATATAAATATTCGCTTTTTTATAGCACATGCTCAATAAATTTCATCGTATATCTTTTTCCCTGTCGAATCTTTTTCGAATACATTTATGTATATATATATATATATAATTAAATATGCAGTTTGTTTCAATTCTTTAATTTTATCTTAATTTTAAAAAAATCACTCATGACTTATTAGGAAAAGATTTAAAAATTAAAACAAATTAAAACCGCACCAGTTTGTTAGCTAATACAGAAGGAAAAAAAAGATTATCCAATTAAAAAACTTTTTAAAGCACGAATTATTTCTATACATATATCGAGAGGAATATTCTCATCATTGTGTCTTGCACAGAATAAATAAAATAAAATAAAATGTAATACTCGTGGGAAGTCATTCAAATTCTTTGATCCAGAATAGAAATTCCGCAAACCACGTTTTTATTTTCCAACCGTCCCTGTCTTTCTGTTTGGCACAGTTCGTTTTGTATTATGTCTTGTCATTTTTGTAGCATTTCGATTCAGTGATTCAAGAATCTACCGCGCAAGGTGCATTTAATTCCCAATCTGCATTCTGCGGAATTCTAGAAGGGATTCAATTCCATTGCCTGGAGTTGTGCCCGTCGGATTCCCAATTCCTCCTTCTTAAAGCTGTCATTTCACTCTCGGATGATAGGAAATTGTGTATTTACTCTAGTTTTATTTGCAGACTCCCTTCTTATTGATCCCCGAATGAAATTGTCGATGTAGAACGCAAAAGGGTTTGTATGAATGAATCTCTTCGTTTCACTCTACATTTGAAAAGAAGCCAGAGCAGTTTTGATGGGATAATGAAAACCAGTGGTCCAATTTATTCTATTCTAAATAGAATGAAACCTTTCTTTGTATTTTCTCAAGAGTATTAGAATGCTTTATTTCTTAGGAATTGTAGTTTTGCTTCTTGGAAAATATTTTTGGTTTCTTAAATTCAAAAAATTGGTAGTCGTGGAATGCAAAATATTTTTATGCATTTTATGAGGGAGGTGGAAGAGAATATTTCAAAGCTTGATATTCACTTGTACCAATAAATGGAATGTGGAATTTATGGTTTCATGCTTAAATGTATTTTTCTTAAGAAATTACGAAAATTATTTAATGAAATATCAATTTTGGTTGAATATTTTATATGAGTTTAATTCTAATAAATATTAATATATAAAATTATAATAAATATACAGCTCTTAATTTCAGATATCAGAGATAATTTTTTTTTGAAAAATACGATGTGGAATCAATTTGAACTTACAATTACCCAATGCTGTCACAGTAGGCTTCTAAGTATTTTCTCCTTATAATACCTTTTGACCCTAAAATAATCAAACTTTTTGTGTAAAGAGAAATATTTCACACACAAAACATTTTTTTTATTGATTATGCTTTACATCTGTATTAAGTTAAGTCTTGCTTAACACATGCTGAAACACATTAAACATTGTTAATAATAACAATATTTAATGAGTTTTAAATATAACTTAATAAAGTTTGACTTATTTGAATCTTTTATCTTTATACCCTTAAACTTGACTAATTTTTAGAGAAACATATGAATGTATTATTGATTCAGTCGTTTTTGTAATCACAGCGAATAAAATGAATAAAAAAAAATCGCACTTAATGATGCTAAGAAATAATCATTTCACTCTAAGTAAAAAATATTCACAATAGTTGTTATGATATGTTTTATTAGATTCCAAAGTCCTAATGATACATTAAACAATATTTGAAACTTATTTTTTTTAAAAAAAAATTGCAATTGATATTTTATTGCTAACATAAAAAAATAAACTGAGTTGAAATAATTGAAATTGAATGATTAATTCGTTAACTGGATTGGTTTCTTAAATCTATATTAGAGGATATACTGGGTGTTCCAAAAGTAACGATCTATTTTCATAAAAACACTAATGTATCGATTTCTTTCCAGGTGCTAGAAGAAATGCTCTCCTTAAAAGAAAGAATAGCCATCGCTTCGGGGAAGATGAGTGGTAAACATATTAAAAGGTATGTCATCTGGGCTCAAGTGTAGTATAGGGATTTGGCGACTTTTATATAGAAATTATGGGAGATAACGAATTCATTCTGGCTTCCGGACACCTATCGCTAAGTGAAGTAGCTTAGCGATCGATTTTGAATGCCATAAGAAATTAACATCGCCAAGGGGACATCGCTAAGTGAATATACTTCACTTTAACCTGTCATCTGTACCACCGAAAATACAGAAAACAGCCATCAACAAGGGCCTGTGTTTGAATTTAGACGAGCCGGTAGAATGGCAGATGAATAACGTCCTGGGCGAACATCAACATATGACAATACTGTCAAGAGTCTTTACCTGAATTTGTTCTTAAATACCCTGGTATTGGTCCTTGTTGATGGGTTTTTTCGACTGAAAGCTGATGCATCTCTTCGTATGTTTTACCACGCAGTTTTCAGGAAACAAGTGCTATTTTTACTTCTAACGAGAACTTTTCTTCAAACACCTATGAAATAAATAAATGCATTAGTGTTTTCATGGAAATTAATCGTTACTTCTGGAACACCTTGTAATTAGGTGTACGCATCTCTTCGTATGTTTTACCACATTGTTTCCAGGAAACAATGGCTATTTTTACTTCTAAGGAGAACTTTTCTTCAAACACCTATGAAATAAGTAAATGCATTAGTGTTTTTATGGAATTTCATCATTACTTCTGGAACACTTTGTAATTGGGTGTTAAGTGAATCTAATGCTTTCTTTGATTTTAAGTTCAAGACATGGCAATAGTTAAAATTTTGTCATTATCTGAGGAAATCATGTCCTATCTTAACACGTAGAAAATTTTAAAAAATATATTCAATAAAGAATAATTGAAATTGGAAAGGATGCCTGTGTTTAAAGAGCAAATTATACAACGATTATGCAACAATCTAAGTTGCTGTGTATGTCCAAAATTATAATAAAAAATTCAAAATACATTCGACTCACGATAATACGAACCTCTCGAAAATTCGAAGTATATGCTCAGTCCCCAGAAAAACTCTTAATATTTCGAACTAAAACAATAGGTTTTGGTATACTCGATATTCCGAAGTAAAGTCTGCGGCTGGTCTGACTACAACACGCGGTAATACGAAATTATCTTATAAAATTCTCGACAATTCGAAAACTCACTATGATGTGCAGTCATGTAGTAAACAGGTTGGAGCTTAGAAGTTTTGCGTTGTATTATTTCTGCGTGTCTCCCCTGAAACATAGTCCTTTTGATGATCATCTATCTGCTACTCCTTTGTGTTTTCTGGTTCCTCAGGTAATAAGAAACTTTTATTGTTTTCTTTTTTCAAGTGGACAATAGACCAACCACACCTTTTGTCAGCGGTCCATATCTTTCGCTTTACACGTCGCCTTGCTACACATGTGTTCAGAGAGGATGGTCCACTATTATGATAAGAGTTGCGTAGGATTGTGTATGCATATATTGAATGCATTCTTTTAATACAGTTGTATAATATTTATACTGTATAATATATACTTTTTAAAAATCATTTAAAATAATTTTATACATATGTACAATTGCTGTTTTATTGCATAGTATCAAACTTAAATGTATTAGAAGAAATTCTCGTCATGTATTCTGGGAGTTTTTTCCTACCCTTCTTGATAATCGAAGTTTTTCATTGGTCCCTCCAACTTCGAATTATCGAGAGTCGTTTGTATATTTTATTACAAGAAAGTATAGTCGTCTTAATGCGTTCTTTGACACATTAAATAATTCCTTTTTGTTTCGAAACTGAAAGTTTATTGAATACTTCTGCTTTATTTAATTTAAAATTATACATTGATACGAGAACATCAAATAACCCCAATAACTTAAATCAGTATTTCCTCTTTAAGAATTAAAAAAGACAAAAACTCCATTTTTTTGTCGCAAAGAGGTTTATTCCCTTCCACAGGTGCTACAATACCAAGGAGAAGAATCAAATTAAAGAGTGAAAAAACTTCTTTTTTTATTCCTTTTCTTGCTGTTTTCCAAGTAAAAATAGAATTCTATGATCACTTCAAACAGAATCTATTTCTTCAACTTAAACTCAATCTGAAGCAAGCTCCTGTGCTGTGGATTGGTTAACGATACTTGTTCCTTTTGTAAAGCAAAGATTGGAAGAATAGATTTGAAACGAACAGAGAAAGGAAGTACACTTTAATTTCCTCTTTTCTTCGAATCGAAGTCCTCAGGCAATTGGCAACAATGAACCCTTGTAGCTTTCAAAATGAGTTGCGTATTTCTTTCAACCTAAATGCCTTCTTATTTGACCGTTTCTCTTCAAAGGTTAAATAGTTTTACGTGGCTCTTTGAGATACAAAGCTGTATAATTAGCTCTAAAAATATTATATATGGCAAGAATGAGTTTAAACTTTTTATGTAGTATATAAAAATGGACTATTTTATATGACGGTTTCATTTTATATATTTATCTGTAAAATAGAAGGGTCTATAGCAATACGGTTAGAATAGAAAGTAACAGATGAAGTTAATATCATAAGTTATAGTTGGTGCAAATTAAGTTTGCTGTATCCCACAGTACTCACGTGGGTTGGTAAGGATATGGAGAATAAGGTACTCGTTCAAGTGCTAATGTCGTTCTATAATCGGGATTTTAAATCGCAAAATCTATGCCTTGAACTAAATCTAAGCAGACACCTTGAATTTTGGAAGCAGTGGGAGCCAGAAATATTCAAAAGTCTCTTAGATTAATAAGAGAATTTGTTTATTTAAAAAAATTAAGTTTAATCTTATTTTTGTGCTCTCTTTGGCGATATAAGTTTAGCGTCAATAATACTGATAGAGTCTAATAACTGGTAAAACCTCTTATAAGCTTTATTGCTGGTAAATCATCAGCGCAAAATTTCACAATCCCCCCCCCCCCGAGAAACAGTTGAATTTGTTCCTATAAAAATTGTTTAACTTTATTTAGGTTTAGGTGCTCTCTTTGGCGATACAAGTTATCTGGCGTCAATATTAGCGATAAATTCTAACAGCTGGTAACATCTTTTAAGCTTCGTTTCTGATAACTATTGGTAAAACAACATCACAAAATTTAACCATTTTCTTTTCATCCGTGGAACAATCCAATGTCCAGTGGGATTTTTTTTAAACATTAAGCTGGAATTTTTGTCTGACAGATGGTAAAAATATGTAAATTGTGATACATGAAGACCATTTTGTTCTCTTTTTTTTTAAAACTGGATTTCTCAGTAGTAAAACGGTGGACGTCCATTTGGTATTTTTTTTATTTTAAGCTAACTGCACAGTTGACAGAAATCAGAAAGTGACCATTTTATTACATATTGTTAAGAGGAGGAAAGTGTTTACTTCACTACTTTCGTTTTTGTTTTTCATTTTATTTGACTCCATGTCATATTTTTATTTATATAAGCAGCAGAGTCGTTAAAGTTCATATTTGATACTATTTTGTTTCATTTTGCAACGACTTGAAATTTGAAACTTTCACTTTGGAGCCAATTGGACGCTATATTAAAATCATCACGAAGAGGAGCACCAAAGTAAGATTTTACTGAAAATTTCATCAAACCACCATACTCGACTTTTGTGGTTAAGAACCCTTTCATTTCAAACAAAAATCAAATAAAGTGAAAGGCATGTACATGTTGGCTCATTGTTCATCAAACAACACTTACCATTAGGATATTGTGTCATAATTTGATTTCATGAATAGTGTTCCCTTTGCTCGGTACTACTACTGTTTCTGATGAAGTCAGAATTCCAGCCAAAGACTCAATCGTGGTTTTTAAAGATGTATAACTTCAATGAATAAACAAATTACTAAGAAACCCACTTATTTTATAGCATAAAAATACATTTTCGCATTTAAGACATACAAAATCATTATAAACCCTTTAAATGTTCGAAATTTTTATTATTATTGGGTTGATGCATAATTATCCGGAGTTTATATCAGCGCGTTTTTCATCAGGGAAAAGTAGCGTTTTGATTATTATTTTTGTATAAAAATAATCTTCTCTATTGTTCTAGTAAAATGAGTGTTGAAAACCATAGTCATATTTGCTATATTATGCTCTACCACTTCGAGAATGGAAGGAAAACCGCACAGTCATTTCGCGATCTCAATGAACTTATTGGCAAATGAACAATCAGCCATAGTCAATGTAGGGAGTGGTTTGCAAGTTTCAAACCAGATGATACCAGCTTGGAAGACAAGACAGGAAGAGGTCGGCCATATTGGATTTTGATGATCAGGCTCGGGATCGATGATCATATGACTTGGGGGCCAATGTCAAATAGTGGATTGCCTCTAAGGATCGCGTTTTCTTCGCTCGTTTAATCGACCACCTGCCAAACAAATGGGAAACAGTAATTGAAGTAGACGGTGAGTACGCTCCCGAATAATCGTTTAAACATGTTTTTGTCAAATATTGTTATTGATTTCGTTAAATGAAATTTGTTGAAAACACGCCGGATAACTATGCATCAACCCAATATTTATATTTTGCTCATTTGAGAACATTTAGGCTAGGATTGGTCAACCCGCGTCCCGCCTTGGATAGTTTTGCAGTCAGCGAGATTCATTACAACTTTAAAAAATGATTATTTTGGGAAATATTTTTGTTTTTAGCATAACCTTTTGTAAAAAATATATCCCATAATTATTTCTATTTCATTACGTTGCTTCTGTGTTTGTACACACTTAGAAATGTGCAGTATTGCGGTACAGCATCCCCCCCCCCCTCGCAGCATTAGGCTTGATTCCTGTAACTTCATCGCTCTGCTTATTGCTAGAGCTAGGGATATTTAGTCAATATCATAATAATAATAATAATAATCATAACAGTAATAATCCACACACACACACATTCCGCGTTTTAAATTTTCCCTCCAATAAATGTTTGTTGTGGGTTCAAATCTAGTATAAAGATATATATTTTTATATGTGCGCCCCGCGGGATTATAATGATTTTCCGAAGTGGGCCACAAGGTCATTTAGGATGGCCATCCTTGGTTTACGCTTTAATTTGTAAAAAAAAAACTATTTACTGTTGTATTCATTTTTATATTTGGATTTTAAATAAGACTTAGTTTTATATTTTTTATCAAGGTTTTTTTTTTAAAGTCTTTGAATTAGTTTTATTAATCACAGAAAAAACATCAGACATCATGATTCATACACATTACCAGTCAATAAATATTTCGTTATTCTTGTGCAGAATAACTAACTTTAAAAAACTTTGTCATTGGAGCATATAAACCGAACAAATTGTATCACAAAAACGTCTCTGCAAACGCTGAAAACTTTAATGGAAAAGAAGTTGCTACTTCCCTTGACTTTTTGAGCAAGACTGTAATGTTGTTTTTTGATAAATAATTAATTGTTATCATAGAAAAAAATTGTTCAGTGCAGCAACAAATTAAGCGAAGAATTTTTGGTCACATTTTTAAAATTCTTTGGAAAACACAGAAGCTTTTATTTCATGGAGCTAAATAATGCTTGGATTCAAACTACAACTTTTTATCCTATAAGATGAATGACTTAATTGGAAAAACATTGGTAAGTTTTTTTGCTCAAGAATACACCTGACAAAGCATCTAATTACGGTGCATTTAAGCTGTCCTTAGATTCGCTTAACAATCAATTTTCGTGGCAAAAATAATGAAACAGAATGCTTTCACATTATCTTAAAAAATGAAATTTACAGAATAATTACTATAATAAATAAAAAACGAATTTTTATTGAATTATTTTTTTAGAATAAACAGGTATACTCTGTTTACCTAAAAGGTAACGGGACATTACAGACACACTGTAATTTTAGTAGAAATATATTATCAGACATATTTTAGTATTATATTTAAATTTATGTTTAGTTTTTGGAACAGTTCAGTTGCAGAGAAGAGAACTTCCTTACATTTTTATTCTCAATATTTTCACTAAATATAAATACATTTGGGGGGGGGGGATTTCAAAATTCTTTTTGGCTTAATACATCTTCATTTACAAAGAGAGGGTACGAATAAGGAAATTCATTTGGGGACGATACTTTCTGTGACTCCCTTAGGGTGTTTAACTCTCAATGTAATAGGGACGAATGGGCAGTCGATTATGAGAAATACCCTTCGAAATCCATACTTAGCTTTTATACAATTAAGTTTTAATTAACTCTAGCAATGCAGTGGAAGGAGTCATAGCGTACTTGCATTCCGCGCGGAAGGCCAGGTTTCGAGTCATGCTATATCGACTTTTTTTTATAAATACATTTTATTATTGTTACAATTAAATCAATTTATTCAAAAAAGGATTATTAAATATTTTATTTAATTATAAGATAACTAAATTAATAGTAATATGAGATATGCATATATTATTTTGCTGTATTAAATATAAAATAGTTAATGTAATAAAATATTATAATATATTTTACATATTATAAAATATATTTGATATATTTATGAAATTATTTGTTACTATTTTACTTTTTAAATACAAAAAATTATATAAATATTTAATATAATATAATTTTATAACAAATATTATTTATTAATATTATAATAATTAACTAATATAATATAATTGTAAAATTTAATATAAATATTCATATGCTTAAATCATTGTTTAAGTTTTTAAAATACAAAATAATTATGTAAAATATTTAATAAACTTTTTTAAATAAATTTATTTAATTGTAAAAATAATAAAATGTACTGAAAAATAAATCAAAGTAATCGCGTGACTAGGACCCTGACCTACCGCGTGGAATGCACGTGCGCTGTCACTTTTGCCACTGCATCACTGAATTAAAACTTAATTGCATAATTAAAGCATAATTAATTAATTGCATAATTATGAATTTCGAAGGCTATTTTCTCCGAACTCCTAGAAGTACTACCATTACACAAAATATCGTCCCCAAATGAATTTCCTTAGTCGTTCCTTCCTTCGTTAATAAAATTTTTAATAGAATTGTTCGAGTAAAATTTTAAGAATTATTATTTATGTAAAACACATTGCTGATTCTCGGAGCCCCAAAATAAAAGCATGCCTATTTATCTTTATTTTCCGTTATATTATTTAAAAAAACAGCATATTCAAGCACTAAAACGAACTGAACAATGTATTTCTAAAAAATTGTGGGAACTGTATCAAATCTTATAAAAGTTGTTAGAATATAGGATATGTACCCCAGGGTAATTAATGTGATGTCATCCGATAAAAGTTTAGTGTTTTAAATTAACGCATTACATAATTAAATGCTCAGAATTTCTAATTATAATGCATATTTTGAATGACACAGAAACTGTAATGTTATATGCGCCGGAATATTTGATGCCTTAAACTTCGTTGTTAAACAGATATTGATGCTCCTACACATCCGCTTTATAACTAATTAAACGTTAGTTAAAAAATCAGTTCATGTGTTCTAGGTATTGCAAATAACATAAATATCAACTAGTAATGAGACAGCGAAAATTCTCATCCTCAAGTGGAATGTAGAAATTATTTGTCGCTGTAACAGGATAGTTGGTGTTCCGAAATAATATATTGCATAACTGTTTTGCAATGTTGACTTGAACATACGAGTTTTATAATTTGGATTGCGAGGCAAACTGTAAGAGAAATACCAACTAAATCGAAAGAACTGTTCCTTAAGTTTCGTAAGAATAGATGTTTTGAAACAATCGACTAGTTTGATTCTAACGAAATATTACTTCAAATTTAGATCCTATTCAGGTACTTCTAAGAATCATAGGAACTAGATACCAACTACAGTAACGCCAAGGATCTCATTGTATTTTAGTAGAAAGGTGTGTTTCACAAAATAGCTCAATGTATAACTGTGATATGTTAGCTCAAAATTCTCATTTAAATCTAGATATTTCTGTTAACTCTAATCCCAAATTTTTAAAAGAAGCCGCTGCATTTATATTTAATATAGGCTGGTATATATATATATATATATATCAGAATATTTTACTGTGTGGTTACATACATAATAAATTTTATAAGCATTTTTATCCATCGCAGATTCGCTGGAAGCAATCACTGCATTCTTAACCAGAAAATAGACTGCCGTGATCTTTCAGATAAAATATATTAAATAATCTATAAAATCCACCGCCCAGGTAGTTCAGCGGTAGAGGAGACTCTGAATTTCGGTGTAATAGGTTCGAGACCCTCATTGGGTTTCATTGTGGTCCTCCATAATTATTTTTAGATTCAATAATAAAAACCATTATACCTACAGGAATAAACAATATTTAATAAGCTTTAAGTTTCACATCATAACAGAGACACGAAAGACACATAAAACACTCGTTTTAGAATACATCACAGCACCATATAAAGTAAAAAAGCAATTCCTTCGAAGTACTTGTTACTTGAACTATGACTGGGAAGAAAAATAAATCCTCTTCTAAAGAACAAGGAGCTCCATCTGGTTGTCGTTGAATAGAAAAGGGAAGATAGCGTAAAATATACGGTATTACAGTTATTGTTTCTTTTCCATTAATGATTTATAATACTTCAATTTATATCATATTAATCGTTCGAAAGTTTCCCCAAAGTGTATGTTTGATGGACATCAACTAATTGTTTGACAATTTTTAAGTACTTTTGTTTCTTTGAGCATTTGTACCTAATCATACTTATTTAACGTAATCATCTCAATTCAAGTAATAAAATGTTAAATATTACAGAAATTCCTTAAAATTTAAGTCCAGTTTATCTTCAAACGTGAGATTCTACATAATGCACATAATCAGGTATTAAGAATTATTTTTGAAATTTAATTTATTAAACTAAATGAGTGAAGTATTTGTTTAAACAATGGATAACAAAGCAACTTCATTCTGTGTTAAAATCACGAATACAATGCAAAAATAGAAAAATAAATTGTTTCGTGCTCAAAATTTACTTAATATCAACCATCTAATATGCATCAATAATTAAAATGTATTAAAAGAAATTCCATGTTCTAAAAGTTTCATTGCATTTCGAAATATCCACTCCATTGTTATCTCGAAGAAATATTCGCATAATAAAGACAAAATCCTTTTAGTTGTAATAGACTTCAGATAATGAGAGAATAGCTAAAAGAGACGAGCTGAGACGTTGGGCTTAGGTCGAGAAGAAAGAAAAGATTATGGTTTGTATCTAAGGAGATTCATCTTAATAATGAAAGGAATATATGGCCTTAAGATCTCTTGGAAACTCTCAATGTCGTATATTACAGTAGTAAAAATAAAATGCAAAAGACTTGGAAAATTAATTTTAATTAAAATAGGAGGAGAGCCACTAAAATGCATGTCATTTAAATGTATCACCATTAACTTAACACATAAGCTTATACAAGATGAAAAATATCTGCTTTAGTATTAAAATTGTTTGGAATAATGATTTAGAAGCTTTGGAATTTAAATAGTTTAAATTAAAACATTTAGTATGTATAAGATGATTTATTTTTATATTTAATCCTAATATGCAAGCATGTACTTCAAATGAAATGTCCCTTTTCTATGTATAGCATTACTTCAGAAACAATTTTAATGAATGGTGAAACAAATTACTTACAGCTATAGGTTATTTCATACTGTTACAAACTAGATGATATAATTTTTATTGATTTATTATGCATATATATATATAATTGTTTAATCTTATATATTCGTTCCTAAGTCCGAAATTGTTTCTTGAGTCGCTAAGCTCCTTCTTCAAATTTTTGCTTAATGGTATTCTTTATCTTCTTTTCAATATTTATTATGTTTTGTGATTTTTCCATTTAGTATTTATTATTTCATGTTTATATACATGTGGCTAATGACAATGGGAGTGGGCAGCCGAGCTGTAAATTGGTTGGGCGCACACATAGGCATGTGTACATTTGCGGCCATACTTTCCGATGTGAAATCAGTTTCCTGAAGTACTCCCTAACTCCCCCGATATTTGAACGATAAGTTTTGAACCACTCTATATATAATGCTTTTAATTGACAAGAGTTTTATATGGTGTAGAATTTGATTTACTTGAACACTGGTTTAAGATAAATAATTTTCTTAATATTATTGTTTTTAATTATTTTTGATTAAATGCAAAAATAGCTGACCTCTTTGATCAGTCATTCACAAAAGCTCCACTCGATATCCGCTTATTTTAACTTTTTACATCTAAATATTTTCTCTCTTTGAATTGAACTCCTTTGCTGCAGCCGGATTCACAGGGCATCACCCTTCCCACTCCCATTAAAAAAAAATTTCTATAGATTGTCAAGATTTTTCTATCAATTTTTATCTTTATTTTATGTCGCTCATCTGGTATAGTAGTAACGCTGACTGATGTGCCGTTGCGCCTGGGTTCGAATCCGGGAGAAGGCATAGATGTTTGTAAATTTATAATGTCTTTGCGGCATAGCCGTCAAGCTACAAGCTTTCTCGTGTGGTTGGTGGAAGGGGAAGAGAGCTGGGAGAACACTGACCCCCCGCAGGGGGACTCAAACTTGTGGTGGGAATAAGCCAAATCCCACTGCTCGCGTGCTCAAAGCTACGGTTAACGACAGGCTTGCAACTAGTTCTTTGTCATGATGAATTTCACGGGCCTTGATCTGATGTTACAGTCGATCAGGTGGCATAAGTATCAACAACATTTTATATTATATTTATAAATTCATTCATTCCAAATTTTTTTTCTTCTTTTTATTAATTTTCATTAATTCTATTTTAAATTTTAACTAATACTTATTAAAAAGGGCAATTTGAAAGCGTTTTAATTGCATTTAAAATGTCATGAAAGAGATGAAAGTTCGGAAGAACACTAAGTACTCTCCCCCTCACCAAACTACAAACATTTTTAAAATGATTCAATCAACGAGTGTTCAAAATAGCTTTTCTAACTTGTACCTTTTTTAATTACATTTTATTAGGATACCATTCATAAAAAAAATTACAGTTGTAAATAAAAGAATAAAGTATAGTAATGATTATTTTTTAAAGATATTAAAAGATTGTGTGAAAATTGATTTGTTAAATTCTACTCTATAAATATGACAGGCCCCAGGCCTGCTGGTTAAATGAGGAGGGCATCATCTCTAAAAAAGACTTCTTTATTCCGCTTCAATCATATAAAATCCAACATGGCGGTCCTTTGGCGCGCAACCGAGTAGAACAATAGACAGTAATTCGACGAGGAGTCACCAATTAGCCTTTTCGAGTATGCGTTCTCTTTCGTCAGCGCTCGCTCTACCTTTAAATAGGCTTATTTACCCACAAATCCTTACGCGATGGTAAAGAGTTCGCTCTATTTTTATTTATTACTCACTTAGTTTTGAAGCTAATCTTTTCAAACCTGACATATATATATATTTAAATTTAAATTCCAATATACCAAACAAAATCGAAATGATTTTGAAACATTCTAAAAATTAATGCTATTTAAAAATATAAGTTTTGGATATAGCGTATATTTTTATAAATATTAAATTTTTAATTGTTTTTTTATTTGAGATAAATTTAGATAATTTTCTTCATGCTAAAAAACTTATTCTTTACTTGTTATTTACATTCCTACAGTATTCTTAAAACTGTAGTAAAAATTATATTTCACTTAAATTCGATAAATGCAATTTACAAAAATTTTGAATTAAATATTTAAAAACTGTTCTAAGGAAAATATTTTCATTTTATCTCAAATTTTGTAAAATTTTGTTTTCTAATGCATTTAATTTATAAACATTCATTTAACCATTTCAGAGAAACGAGGATTTTTTATTCAAATTCTTAAGAATCAATTTGGTAAATGAGAAGTATTACGAGTAATAAAATTGCCATTTAATATAGAGAATTTTAACTGAAATTATACTTGAGTCATCATTTTCTCTGCATAATAAATTACTTTAATCCGAAATGGATAAATATTTCATTCAATGAAATTTTCGATGAATATCCCGTGTTTAGAAATGTGAAAAAGTATACTTATTTCGTTTAAAAATCTATGCAAATATTTAATTATGTATTAAATATTCATTTTTATTAACTGAGATAACTCCAAGAATTTTGCATGGTAATATGTATTTAAATGACGTAAATTATACAGTAGGGAATATTTAATTTAATTTACTGTAGAAGAAATAAATAAATGCCACCACCGGAAAATATTTTAGAAATAATTAAAATTATTTTTTATATCACTATATATTAAACGCATGTTTTATTCAAATAATCCTCGAAATATGCACCAAAATAAACGGAACCAAATAAAATTTACTGTGTATAAAATAATGTAGAAAAAAAATCATTTGGATTTATTTGTATTTGTTTGTCAATTGATCATAAATAGAAAAAACCACTGGCGTAGGTGATGGGCCACGAAATTGTGAGCCACACTCATTTTACAAAGATGACTTTTTGTTTGAATGAGTATGTGAGTGAATATTAACGTCGCATTGGTCAGCTACACGAAGACGACACCTGAGCTGGCACCCCCTCTCCTACCACACCAATGGGAGGAAGTTTGAACTCTCGGCAGATTTAACGTGCATCGCTCCCCTACACGGCGGGTCTTCAGTGGTACTGGGCTTGAACTCATGACACGCCAGCCACGAGTCCGTTACCTATACCACTAGGCTCCTTTTGGTTTGACACTCCACCCTCCAAACTTCCACATTACTCGAATTTGAGGACCACTTCACCGAGTGGTCAAGGTAACAGACTCGTAGCCAGCATATCATAAATTTGATCTCAGTACCGCTAAAGACCCGCCATGCAAAGGGGGCCGATGGATGTTAAATATGTCGAGGCTCTAACATCCTCCCATGGCTGTGGTGTGGAATTTAGAAGAGAGGGTGCCAACTCGTCTGTTGTCCTCGTCACTCGACCTTGATTCAAAATTACGAGGTCCGTCGCCAAAAGCTGTCGAGTTGCTGAATAGGGACTTTTGAGATTCGACAAATTTAACACGGCTCTTCCCTCCCTACGCATCACGTGCTTAGCGGTATGATTATTCTAACCAACACCGGGTTCATGTTCACGACCATGACCACTTATCTACGAGGGCCACTTGGATTTATCATAAAGTAATTAATATTACATATTTCTTACTAATGGAGATAGCAATAAGTTGTAAAATACTTAAGATCTTTTTTTTTAACGATAAAATGACTTTGAGAAGAACTAAAAAGGGGTGGTGATTTCCATAAATTCCTTTTTCACCATCATTCTGGAATTTTGATATAAATTCTTGTTTCAAAAGATTTATAAATTTATATATATATATAATCTTTTAAAGCAAATTATAATTACATTCACGCATAGAAGAAATAACTATCTTTTCGAAAAATGTAATTATATGTATATATAGTAGTAAAATTATTTGTTGGTTAAAAGTTAGTAATTGTAACATTTTAATACACAGATTCGTCATTGTTTTAACCTTTTTAAGTTATGAAACATTTTTCTTCAATATTTTAGGGGAACTTTATTAGTTGCATAAAAATTGGTAATTTCAAAAGCTTCAGAGAATTGCAAAAAAGTTTCGATGAAAATGAAAAATGATTGAAATTTAACAGTTTTGGAGCGAAATTGCTTTATATCCATGTGCGAAGTGCATAATGAATACATTAAACATCCATGTAATAACAAAGCACCTCCTGTTATAAGCAAGATAAAACCTTTTTAATAAAGCTGTACACATTACGTTTCTACATTAATTCCATAACACAAGTT
This sequence comes from Trichonephila clavata, assembly GCA_019973975.1. NCBI lineage: Eukaryota > Metazoa > Arthropoda > Arachnida > Araneae > Nephilidae > Trichonephila > Trichonephila clavata. The sequence continues at coordinate 67,163 of BMAO01023297.1, read as the reverse complement.
TCTATAAGAAAAACTGATGGAATTTTTAATAAACACAGATTTTTAAATTTTTTTCTAGCTATATCTTAATTTGAATCTTGTATGTTCTCGAGATTGAAAATTCCAAAGCCATCCGAGTTAATTGAATACATTTTTCAATAGCGTAATTTTTTTTTTCATTTTCAAATTTAATGAAAAGAAGCTGTTTTTTTTTACCACCACAAATCTAGCTAACTTTAATTTTCTTAGGTTATGATTTTCGTGATATTCTATATGTTTGAAGTTTATTATTCATTGTTAAAGTATGAATTGTTGAAAAGATTTAGTAATAATTCAGAAATGAATTAAAAAAGTTGAATGAAATAATTTGCGCAATCCATATTCGTGGTGAATATGGCCTTAAGAATAAACATTAGGAAATTTGAAAATAAAATTTTTCCAAGATCGATCATGTAGTTAAATAATTATAGTGACCAAAACATGTGGCATTAATCAGAAATTGTTCTTGATAAGAACTAACGAGTGTTTCTTAAACTGTGGGGCTCGCCCTACTGGGAGGGGGGCATGATAAACCGACAAGGAGTACATCAAAAAGTCAAAAACTAAAGATATTTTTTTTAAAAAAAGGAATGAGTCTTACAGTAGTCGCATATGATGTGTAACATCTGACATGTTATCGTGGTAAATACGCAATAGTAACTTAAACCCAGAGAAAAATGAATCGGGTATGATTGGAAATAATTTTCTATCGAATAACTATATCTTTATTAAAATTTTATTTAATTAACCCAAGGAGTAATGCAATTTTTTATCAAAAATAATTATTCTTGTTCAATTTGGGGAAGAGTGGAGACACACACATATAATAGACTTATGATAACTAAAATATGATACTAACACTTGTGATTTCAAAGTTTTTATAATCGTTGAAAAACAGCGTCAATAACAGTACCACTGTTAGTTGTCGAAACATTTCGATTTGTGTTCATTTCGAGCTTGAGTTCATCATTAAAAAAAACTATGAGCGGACAATCGTAAAGTTGCTTGACTGACAAATATATTTTATTAAAGCAGTAGTTGGGTAGGCCCAGAGGCGGATTAAGGTAGTTGGTGGCGCCTGGCGGTAAAAGGCTTGAGGCCCATGGGCTTAAGAGTCGAAAGACTAAAATAGTGAAAAGAGTCGCTTACTTTAAATTATCAAAATAAAATGTATTGCTGTAATAAAACTCATCGGCTTAAGAAAAAATCTGAACTGTACATAAAAAAAAAATTAAAAACCTTTCTTAAGAGCTTACAGTTTTGCTATACAGTTTGATTTCCTTTCGCCAATTCATCAATTATTTTCACCATATCTATTCTGTCCAAAACATTTTATTCTGTATACAATATGGCCATGTTATTCAATTTCTCTTTTCTCCCATAGTACTTCTTAAATTATTTTTAACACGTTTTAAAACTAAAAAAAGATCATTCACCTGATGCATTCAATATCGGTATTGTTAAAAATATTTTCTACATTAGGATTTCTTTTACATCTCGATAAATTTCTAGCGGGTTTTCATTGTATTTTTTTTCTTTTCATTTCTTGTTCCAAGGTGGCGGGGTTGGTTTGTCGCTGGCCTTTGCACTCATCAAGCTTGGGGACCCTACCAGCGCTGGGGGCCTCTGGCAACTGCCAGGTCCGACACCCGCTTAATCCGCCACTCGGTAAGCCATTGAAGTTTGTGACAGAATTGTGTTCGTTGCCCGTGTCCGAAAATCCCTGCTGGGTTGAGTTGAGTTATGTGCAATCCTTTTTGGGCTGTACTCTTCCAGTTTTTAATTTTTTCCTGTCGTTTCTTTCGCCGAAAATCTCGCATATATTCTGCTCTGGATTTACCCGTATCTGCAAATCAGAAAATCATGAAAATTTGATTAACTTGGTAAATGTTTAAATATTAGAAAGATTAGAGAAAATCAAAATTACCCGTGTAATTAATTAGTTTTTTAATCATAATTAAAAATATCGTATTGACAGGGACAGGAATTAACCTCAAAGTATGAAAAAGATATGCACTAAAATATTTATTTGAATAAATTCATATTACTTATTCGTATTTTTTTAAGAATAATGAACTTTGTCAGAGACGCTTAACAGTAAATATAATTATTAATATAGTTTACACATATTAATATAACCTCAGATTTCATACACAACGAGCTCTGAGACTTTGACAATTGAGCGTAAGAATTGCAAGTTTATCCTGGATGAAGTCTAATAATACTTGCTGGTATGAGCGAAAGGGATTTAGAGTCAAGAAAACGAAACCTAGTTTTTGAATTCGAATATTTTGAAATGCTAAATTTAAGAACATAAAAAAGGCTGGTGGCTTGATGACTACTAGAGTTAGACCCCACGTGGTTATATCTTTACAAAATCCAGCTAAAGGACTTAGCTTCTTCTCTGACCCTAAAGTGAGAAAACAAAACAAAAACAAAGATCCCTTGGCCTAGAACGCACGGGGGGGGGAGCCCCTCCCCCGTGAGAAGAAGGAGAAAAAACAGAACTTCATTGCGAGGGTACGGAAGAAGTACGCCACCAAGCGCGATGATTGATCAAATAAAATAGCGCGCTTCCCCGACTTCCTGTTACATATTTCGGTCCCTTTTCACGAAATCATTGCTACAAACGTCCAGCAACCGAGAGGAAAGATGTTACACATCAAAAATTATTAATTTACTGAAATGAAGCAAAACCAAATAAATTCAGACATAGTAAAAAATAAGACACATTTACATTGATCAGCACTGCACAATTTGTTTCATAATTTATTTAACAGTACTAAGTTAAGAACAAATTTAATAATTACCAGTGACCTTATGCGCATGTCATAAAATTATATACAAAATTCCATACTTATCTTGATAATATATACAGTTTTTAATTTTAGTCGTATTGTAGCTTTATGTCAACGCATATTATTATTGAATTCAATTCTTTATTGTTTGGAGAGGGGGGCGATGAAAATTATAATTCAAAATTGGGTCTCAATTATAGAAAGTTTGAGAAGCACTGCTCTAAGGATAAACTTTGAAGTCAGGATTGGGCAACTAGACAAAAAAACCCACACTTATTTCACTTGTTTTCTTTCTCCTGCGAGATCAAAGATTCGTCTTCTATTTTTCACTATTAGGAACACAGAATTCCTTTATTCTTTTACTAAGCGATTCCTTTCTTAGGCCACAAGAAAATTTCAAGGTTTTAAGGAAATTGAGCTTTAATTCAATTTGCTCTGTTATCCCTTTGCTACGTATATTGATACAACACTTGAGGAGCTATTGCTTGTGAACTTATTGAGTCTTATCACAATGTGAAGGAACTGTTTAAGGCTATGATATTGGCATATACAAATCTTTATCAGCTCAAATGAATGAAGAAATTTGCTATGGATTTTTTTCTTAATATTTTAGTCGGCATATAGTATTGTGACGTTTCTATCTTAGCTCCTTCTACTAATTGTCCTTTTGGGAAATTTCTGGTTTTTAAAAATTATTTTATCATAAAACCCCTTTTCGAAGAAGAGAACATGATTATGCTAATTAAGACTACTATTTATAGTTTTGGTTTTCAGGTTAGAGAGAGAGATAGGCAAGTCTGCTATCAAAGCAAAGATTAATCAAATTGAAGGGGAATCGTGAATATTTAATATTTGCTAATTGAATTACTTAAGGCGACGAAGTGTCGCATATTAAACCCAGTTTAAGTAGATAAGAAGTCAAAGTGATCGTCTTGAGTAAGTGTGGTTAGTATAACAGTTTTCTCATATCTCTCTTATCTCGTTTAATGTCGGCTTAGTGACTATTTGAGGGCATCTCTTAGTCTGGATCAATGGTATTAGTGTGGGGATTTATATTGAGAATAATTTAGATCAATTTGTTGTACTGTGGATAGTGTTCCTTCCAATCCTCCTATACATTTAGGCTCGTAGGGGAGGTTATTACGGTATTTGTGAGCTAAGGTTTCACTATACGAAGATCAACAGGAGTAAATATAGATGCAAGTACAATAAGATCACATAAACATGCAGACTGTGATGAGAATTTCAACAATCAATCACACTCCTGATTTCAAACAATAATTGTAGAAATGTATGACACACAGGGTACATTTGTCTCATTAAACTGATTCTAAAATAAAATATGCATGTGCAGCTGTAGATGATATGCAATTACCATATTAAATAAATTGAATAAAACAGCCACTATTTTATTTCTTATATTTAATATTTTTTATAATGAACACAATCATTTTAAACATTTTCCAGTATCCTCCATTTCGCAATGTGGCCAGCGAGCCAAAACAAATTATTTACCCCTGATCTAAGTGATTGTTCATTAAATAAACACTTGGTGAAAAGTTAATAATTAAGACTTAAGAAATTCAAAACAATTTTGAAATTTTAAAAAATAGAAAGGAATGTTTCTAAATGTATTACTTTCTATAGTCTTGAGCAACATTTTTAACTTTATAAATTTTAGGCTTGATGTTAGTTTATGTGTGTGTGGTTTAGGATGTAAGAGGATACATAGGTTCATGAATATCTATCCTAACTTGCATGTCCCTTTTTCTTCTATAAAATTTTTGTTACTTCAACTTGAAGCTAATTTTTGTTTTATTTACAAAGTTTACAAGTTTGTGAATTATTTAACTTTGTGATGGGGCTATTCGCGAGATTTTCGAACTAATCCTCTTGGGAAACTTTGGGGCTAACATTTATACTAATTCACAGCCTTTCAGGAAAAACACGAGATAGATATATGCTAATTAGTTCGACTATATAAAGTCTAGGTTTTGTAGATGTAAAAAGAGAAGGAGCCGCCAAGCTGTCAAGTAAGTTGTATATTGGAGAATTACTTCACGAACTTAGGGCGCGTTTAAAGGGTATAATTTATAAAAGTAAATTATTAGATTGAAGATTTAAGATAGTAGATTCAGTACCGGCCTGAGGTTAGTTAGTGATCGTTCTCCTTGTCCATTTCTGGTAGTCGGGTTTACTTAGAATTGAGTATTAGGATTAATCGACGTTTAGGAATCACTCCTAGGTTTCTTCTTATAGTTAAACTTGTGATTGTTTAAGTGTTTGTCAGTACTTGAATAAATATATTTGTTATTATGGCGTTTGTTGGTGATGCTATGTTTCCTCCCACACTTAGAGACGCGCCGGGCGGAGTGAGGGGGGTCCCAACTAGGACCTCGCCACCACAACTTATTTAAAGCTTTATTTTATATCCTTAACTTATCATGAGTTAGTTTGGCTATCTAAAATATTTATACAAACCCTGACTTCAAAAAATACATTTCCTGCGCATTAAAAGATAGAAAATTACAAATAAAAAGGATTTCACGATAAAGAAGGATAAAATTTTATATTTTCCTTACATGATTTTTAATCTTCTTAAACATACTTATTTCAATATGTCGGTATATTTTATTCCTCGAATTATTGTAATAAGAAAACATTAATACATTAAAGAACATTAATTATGTTTATACTTTGTTTAACAAACGAGTCATGATGACTCGTGTGTTTCAAACTAGTATTCGTAAACCAGTGTTTTCGTAGCATTTTCAAAAAGGGAATGGTATTAGGATCTGCAAGAGAAATCCTGACTTCTGCTCAGTATTTCGTCCAGAACTCTTAGCTATTGAGGAGGTTTTGATGTTTTGCTTTACTGAGAGTGTCAACACAGATATTTGGATATTGAGTGATAGCCGAAGCTCTATTCAGCATTTATCTGAATGGTGGAGGCATGGTGACAGAACGACAACGAGTATTATCCAGCTATTAAATAGCTTGAATGCTAATATTAAGATCTTTTTTCAGTGGGTACCATCGTACGTGAATGTCTATCGGAATGAGATTGCAGATGGTTTGGGCCGCGAGGGCAGCCATACAGATTCTACACATGGTGTTGCCTTACTTTTTCAGAAATTGCTACCCGGGTGAAACAAGATATCAGTTCCTCTTGGAGGCAGGCCCCCGTACATGAATGGTATGAAGGAAATCGCCCTGGTGCTGCTTTACTTGGGACAAGCAGTAGGAGAGATGAAACTACTCTTGCTAGACTTCGAAGTGGACATACTTGAGCTCAACAGCATGTGGATGGGCTTAAGTTTACCCTCCTTGTCCGAAATGCAATGTGAACCAAGCCGCTCCTGCCCACATCTTGGCTTGTATTGGTTGCCATAAGAGCCAGCTGCTCTCAAGTCCAGCTACAGTTCTTCATTGTTCAAAAACGCACAAGTTCATGGATTTGATCTAGATGTTCCTGTCGGTCAAGTGGGATAAGAAACAACATACTTAGTTTACTATTTCATACCAAATTACTGTCAGATGCTAGGAAATCTAATTTTTAGCCGTATGATGTATTATTATTACTTATTTATTATTTAGCTTTATAAAATATTTGAAAATATGCTTTTCAAATAACAATGTAAATATGTAGGAGCTTTAATTTATTTCTTTGTACAATCCTATTGAATTTGCTTTTATTGCAACGCATTCACTCGTTCATGTACAAAAGATCTCTGTTCACAACAAAGAAAATTTTCACAAGCAGTGCCCTCTATTCTGGGTGGGATCTACCAAGTGGTATGCATTATTTTACTCTTTATTAAGCGTCAAAGTTAGGTTACATCATTTTCTCAAACCGGCTCAAACTGCGTTATTTTTAACTAAACCAGCAAACGTTTTTGCTTCATTAGTGGCTGCGATTAATAACACGTCAGGGCAGCGTTTCTCAAAGTGTGGGGCACGCTCCCCTATGGAGGCGTGATAACTCTACGAGGGATGGCACGAGCATACTTATAAATCGAAAACTAAATATTATTTAAAAATTATTAATAAAACAAACAAAATACATTCTGACATAATAAAAAATAAATTAACATTTGCACTGATATAATACACTTTTAAATGTATCAGTACTGTAGAATATATTTTTTAATTAATTTAAAAATACTAAGAAAAGAACAAGTTTAATAATTACCAGTGACACCAACGGGCTTTTCATATTTAAAATTATATACAAAAATTAACATTTACCTTACTAATTTGTACGTTTTATAATTAATCTTTAACTGCAAATTAAAAGTTTGGAGATTCGCTTTTAAATGACGCCGTTTTCCAGGCAGGCGAGTGTATGTGATGTATTGATGGGGAAGGAATAAATAAGGATATCCTCTAAAATAAATAAATACTTCGCAATCACTGTCAAGGTCCATTTATTGCATTCCAAAGTCTTCGAAATAATAAATTTATGGATAACAGGCCACAGAAAAGATCTTACTTCGGAAAGACGTATATATACGTCTAGAGCAGTTAACGCCTTAGCTGAGAGAGGCGTTTATATACGTCGGTCGCACTTAAGAAAAAAGTCGTATCGCAGCTTTAGTGTCAAAGTACAGTATTATTGAATTAAATACATTGTAATTTGTATGGAGGGGGCGATGAAAATTATGGTTGAATATTGGGGAGCAAATCATGAAAGTTTGAGCACGGCGTCAGGGTAAAAGTAAATGTGAAATGGGAGAATTCCCGGTCACAGTACTTAATGGTGTGATTGAAGGTATCAAACGACGTGGTTTTGAAATGAAAATGTTTTGCAAATAAGGAACTCTCTATGATTGTTATGCACAGAAAAAACAAGTGTTGTATCATTTTGGAATCTTACTGAATGGGCCAGATTTTTAAGTAACGTACCTGGGATTGAGTGTAGTAATTTTCTTTTTATGGAGAGTCAAAGTAAGGTGGCATCTTTTTTTCAAACCCCGACTGACGCAAACAATGCTAATTTTATCTAAACCAGCGATTTTTTTTGTTTTATTTGTGACTGAGATTAATAGTACGGCTATGTAAGTTGAGTGAAAAAATCATTGTAAAATTGTGAAATTTGTGGTCACAGTAGCTATATAATGATGTGATGGAGGATGCCACATTTTTCTAAAATATACCAGTCATCACTTCTCCAAGAGCTAGGTGGCCGCGGTGGCCGAGTGGTCTAGGCATCGGATCATGGCTAGCGTGTCATGAGTTCGATCCTAGTACCACTGAAGATCCGCCGTGTAGGGGAGCGATGCACGTTAAATCTTTCGAGAGCTCAACGTCCTCCCGTTGGTGTGGTGTGGAGGGGGGGGGCTCAGGTGTCGTCCGCGTCACTTGACCATGGTTCAAAATTACGCGGACCGTCGCAAAAAGCCCTCGTGTTGCTATTCAGTGCGACGTTAATGTTCTCTCACTCCCTCTCCAAGAGCTAGAATTTTTTTTATTTTTTATTTTTCCCAGAACAGATAGATATAACCCAACCTTTCACCTTGTGTTCGCTTCTCGTTAAGTTTTGAGACGCCGTGTATATTAAAATATGTATATTTTTAAAATTATAAAATTTTCGTTGGAAAATTATGTAATACATTCTTAAATTAACACGACTTTATTTCTATTTGTGGAATCAACGCATTTTTGTAAAATTATAAAATAAATATGAGTCAAAATTTTAAATTTTAATAATATTTGCAACGAGCAAGTATCAAAATATCCAAATATTTTCGAATGATTAATTGTAATATTTGCTAACAATCACGAAAAACTCGTTAACCTGTTTTATTAATTTCTTATCCTTTGATAATTTTTTTTTCTATTCCTTTTTCTTCATTAATACTCGAAACAGAGAAAAAAAATTAAGTAGCTCGTAAATCTTGGATAAAATCCGCATCATTAAAGACTTAGTGAGGTTATTTTATAAATTATTCTAACGATCTCGTTTGATTTTGTGGAATTCAAATGAGTGCAATTACACATTTGTTAGAAATACAATTACGTTCCAATCATTTGAATTGAAATCTCCTTCATTGTCACTCTTGATTGTTAATATAAAAGTGTCAAATAAGCTTTCTTGGCGGCATTTCCTGCTAAATATCTCCGATAATTTAGTTTTGTAAATGCGGGTTTGAGTACTAAAAATTAAATTGGAAAAATGCACAAAGTGTATTTCACTGATAAATTAAATGGTTTCTAAATCCTCAAATCCTTTTACTTCTGTGAAAAGATGTGCAATAACTAGGTTCTTTATACAGTTTAAGAGTGTCCAAAGGTTGCAAAAACTCAATAGTTTACAGGTGATATTGTTTCTTGTCTTAGAAAATAAAAAGAATTTCGAGTTTTTTCGCAAATACCGCATATTTTGGCATTTTAAAATAAAAATTACTGTTATTTTTGAAATTTTGTTACGAATTCTCACGCGCGTTTTTCTTAACTAATTTCTGGGGATGCTTCAATACTGTGTTTGACATGAGAATCTTACCTTGGGAAAAAATCGTGATGTATTTAAATATAAAAAAATAAATTTTAGAAAAATATATTAATTTTTTGATTATAAAATATTTCCTTTTCCCCTTTTCCTTGAAAAAGCCGGTAATTTGAATGAATTTAGGCAATAAATTCAAGAACCACACACAAAGCCGTTGTTTTTCAAACTGTGAGGCGCATCTCCCTAGCAGGGCGTGATAACTCTACAAGGGGGCGCGCGAACATATTGAAAAGTCGAAAACAAAATATTATTTAAGAACATTTTTAATTTATAGAAGGAAAACACACAAAATAAATTCTTGCATAGTAAAAAAAAATTAAATACATTTACACTGATATAATAAATTTATAAATGTATCAGTAATGTACAATCTGTTTAATAATTAGTTTAACAACCCTAAGTTAAGGACATGTTTAGTAATTACCAGTGACCCCATGGGTTTATCATATATAAAATTATAACCAAAAATTAATATTTATCTAGATAATTTTCACGGTTTGCAATTAATCTATAAACTGCCTATTTAAAAAGTTGCATGATTCCCTCCCCAAGGCCACTGTCTTCCACGTGGGTGTTCGTATGTGATGAATTGAGGGGGGGGGAGGAATAAATAAGAAAATTTTCTGAACATATATACTGTCAAGATCTTTTTATTACATTACAAAGCCATCGGAATGATTTTATGAATAGCAGTGCACATAAAATATCGTACTTTGGAAAGACGTATATATACGTCCAGGGCAATAATCGCTTTGGTTTAGCGAAACATTTATATACGTCGGTGGAACTTAAGAGATTAATCTCGTATTGTAACTTTAGCTTCAATGTATAGTATTATTGAATTCAATACATTGTTATTGTATGGGAAGGAGGGCGCGATGAAAAATATGATTGAATATTGGGTCGCAAATAGTAAAAGTTTGCGAAGCATTGACCATTTGTCGAAATGTATAAAATATTAACAGCATTATTTATATATATTTATTTTTATAAATTAAATATCAGTTCATATGTTTTAATTTTTTCTTACTTTTTTTTATAAAAAAACCCCTTTCTTACGCATGTTTCTTTAAAAAAAAGGACATTAAAACTTCATTACTACTATTAATTTTTTTACATTTATTTGTATGGCATATGTAATAACACATCTTTTGTTTTTCAATATCTGAATTAATCTCTTTTTTTCCTTCAAAAATTTTTTTCATTCCCTGTAGCATTCGAACATACAATTTGCAAGGTTTGCTTTTCTCATACACCTAAAAAGCAACTCATACATTCATAATCACATACAAAAATAAAAATGTTTTTCATTTTTATTTCTTATACCATGTATCTATAAAAAATGTTTCACAGCTTAAAAAATTTAATTAACAATGGCAACCTTTTTAAGTTAGTCCATTTTTCCTATAAATAGTAATATTGAATATTTCAAGTTATCCAGACATTTCATCCATTTATTTTAATACTCGTGTTAAAAATATCGAAAAGTATAATACGCATATATTTCATAAAAACATTTTTTTAAAAAAAAAAAGCTCTGGATTATACTTACGTAAATACATGATACCAGAAACTGCTATCATTTGTACTTAATCTTTTTTATATAAAGAAAAAGAACTTTCTAAAGTTTTGGTATTGGAATTCAATAATTCTAGGGCCAGTATCTGAAAACTTGGAGCAGTACTACTTTCTCCAAAGTTTAGATAAATGTTTTATGCTTTCTAGTGATAGGTTGAGAGTTATCCTTTCTCATCTTGACATGTTTGGGGGAATGTGGTGCAGAACCTTTCAGTAAACATTTGGCACAGGTTGAAAATATATTGATTATTTGTCCCCGTATATTACTAAAAAACTCATGTAGAGAATAAAAAACAGCTTATTTTTATGGAGAAAGCATTATTTACATCAAATACTTAAGAAATGTTTTTTGAAATTTTATACTGTTATTTGGTTAAGTTATCATATAGATAAACAATATGATGTTCAAAAACATTTAAGCAATTTCATAAGTATACTTTATTCATATTTTTAAAATATCATTTTTTAGAACACCCATGAATGCTCGAAGTATTAATATAATATCAATAAATATGAGAAACACCAAATATTGCAAACCTCAATTGATGTAGCCAAACAATATTTGGATAACTGAAAGTGAAGTTATCCTTATACCGTTTCTGTAGTCCAAACTTAAGTGGGATATGATAAATCAATAAATTTCGAAGTAAACATTAAGGTTAATATATTTTGTTTTTAAAAATAATCTTTTTTTATTACGTGTTAAGAATTTTAAGAAAAAATGTGTGAATGTGTTTTGAACAGAAAGAAACATGCATAAAAAACATAGCAAATGAATAAGCCAGTTCAATAAAATAAAAACATTGGAGGATAGTTTGGTTGAACTAAATTCTCATTTAAGCTTGTGTGCAATAAAATTTTTTTAAAAATTTTTTTCTATCTTTTCATATTTTAAGAATTTTAATATAATCACCTATAATGTAAAATCGATAAAAAGTTGTGAAAAGCGTAGAATAAATCTCTATAAGACAGTATAACATATATAACATTCAAGAATTTTAATAAATCGTGAATTCAGATGATTAATGTATTCCATAGTATTAATATTTACATTTTCTATTACTATTATGAAGCATTAGAAATACAAATATTTCGCTAGTGTGCAATAAGATTTGTATATTTCTTCACATTTCTCGAAATGTACTTAATGAAAGCAAATTAATGTTTTCTAAACAAAAATTCCTTTTTTGTAGGGAAAATACATTTGCATAATTGTGCGCGCGGGTTTGCCTTTAGAAAAAAAGTTTACTTACTGTTTTATTAACTGTGGTTAAGTCCAAAATCGATCTAAAAATTGATTATTTATTCAATGTAGCTTTATCTATATAAAATGAATCAAAGCTCCATACAAACTTTACTTTTTATATGAGTTATCCTTAAAATAGTATCTATGTTTCTTAAATTTAATTTAAATGATTGATATTTTTTACTATCCCGTTCAAGACCAGGCGATTTTTCCTTTTAAGCTTAACTTCATTTAAAAATTCATATAAAATCATTACTGTAATAAAATACGCCAAATTGTAGGGGTTATAATCATTCCAAATTAAGATCACAGTGGTGCGTTAACTGGCCTCAGAACGAGCAAAATGCAATCTCAGATAATGATACTGTGTTCCCCGAAGTGATCACATATATGTAACAATGGTCTTGAAAGGCTTAATGTCTCATATTAAAGTTAAGCGAGTACTATTGGCGACGAATCCGTAATTTGGAACCTTGGTCCTCGTTTGACACCTCAGCTAGCACCCAACTCTCTCTAATTGTACAGTTATTTTTTTAGTGAGGGAACATAAAACTTCAATAAAAATTAATTTTCTGATCATTTGCATTTTTTGACATAATGGAATAAATCATTTAAAAAAATTCAAATCCTCCCCCCTAATGATATAAATAGTTAAAAAGCATTTATTTGAATATATCATAATCTTTTTAATTTTTAGAATAATCTATATTATACCATTTTCACTTGCCAGAGTCCTGACGGCCCTATCCACCTGGTTAATACATCTTTATTATCATAATTTATTATGGCTGGAAATATTTCACCGTTATGTAAATGAAAAGTTTCTTTTGTGAGCAAAAGGAACGACATAAGATTAATATTTCAAGCAATACATTGAATAATTTAAGATGAAAAAATTTATCTATGTTATAAGTTTTATTTTATTTTTGAAATTACTTTGTGGTTGCTTCAAAGAACAATGAGATCATGACAACATAATTTAAGAAATTAGTTTGTTAATCTTATGAAGCGGCTTTTGCATTCTGATTGAATTTCTGTTTTTTTATCCAAAAGTTTTTTAAGTGTTAAAAACGTTATGGAATCTTAGATAAGAGACATATAACTTTGGTTTTAATGTATCAGAATATGCACAGTTCTGTTATTATGATTAAATCAGAAAGTAGCAATAATATATTTCTTTTCTTGATACTTTTATATAATATTTATCTGTAAGTTTAAAAATACACAGAATTTCTCACATTTAAGTATCCGCGTGTAGAAATGCTGATGATCTTTCGATTTGTTTTGGCTCAAATTTTTCACGCCAGTGTTGTGTGGTAATTTGAGTACAAGGTGTCTGTTCAGATGTCTTCTTTGATAATTGACAATGGCTCAATATTAGAAGGTTCGCCACCAATAGAATCTTGTAATTTCGAATTTTGACGTTCATAAACAATTAATCAGTCTATCTGACTGTATTTAAGTTCAAAATATATTTTTCTACTTTTTCCCCATTTCCCTGGTATAACACGTGAGATGTTGGAAGGCATTATATTTTGTAGTCTAATATAGCATTAAAAGGAAACAAAATACATATTAAAGAAAGATGAAAAATACATATATATCAAAGAATTTATTGATAATGACCTAGAAACTCAAAGTTTATTGCAATTAAGTTTAATGCTTAATGTCTTCACTTCATTGTCTTCTTTTTTATCCACTTCATTATTTTGTTCATTATGCTTTCAAATGAATGCAATTTATGAGCTCAAAACTTAGTAAATATAATAAACGTTTTAAAAATTAATATACAAGTTAGCTTCTAAAGTGTGAATATATTAAGTAACATATTACATAAAGCATATTTACAGCTTCCTGCTCAAGTGAAATAAATTAAAGACTTAATTAATAATTACCAGGCTGTTTATTGTAATCTTATTTCTGGCAGTTTCATTTATTTCCTCTTGTCCATTTAAACGCTTACCTCTGTGTAATGGTTGAAAAATAATTTCCTTTTTACTTCCCATAATAAAGTGAAACTAATGATTAAATAAAAAATAGTTACACATAAAATATATTGAGAGTTCTATTTTCTTTAGTTTGTGAATTTACATATAAATGCATTTAAGAAACCATAAATTTTATTAGAAAATTTTTCATGTGCTTAAATTAAGACAACATTTAATCTTCCGACTTTTAAAAGTTTCGTTATTTTCCAGGGAGTTCAGGAAATGCTCTTGGAAGCTCTCCTTAATTTGTCACTACATTTAACAGTTCTCACCATCAACCAATAATTAATTATTGTCCAGGAAACAAGTGATGTGTAAAGAAACACAAATAAAACATAGTGTTTCCTATTATCATTTACTGCTCTGAAGGCGACGTCTGTAGTTGCATTTTCTGATTAATGTGGATATTTTATTATAGTGTCAAACAACATTTCCAATATATCATAGTCTCTTCTAAAAAGTACAAGATTTATAGTGTTCTCTACATGAGTAATTGCTTTTCTGAACTGTAGCAGAAATCTAAATAGTCTATTAAATAAATTTCACCACTTAAAATCTTTGGCAGTTTCAGACTATTTAAAAATTATCCTTTTATTTAGGAATCCATTCAAGCTTTTATTTTTCAGCTATAACGTACACCATTCATAAATATATTTTTCTTTAAATATGCAATGTAAACTTTGGAAACCTTGTATATATGCTGCATTATGCATTTTAAGCTAACTTTAAGTCAATAATATCTTTAAAAAGAAAGCAGTATCACAAAATTTGCTGAGTTTGTGCGACAGAGTTTAATAAGACAACGAGAAGGATTTTTATTCACTATGCCTTAAAAAAATATTTGGCAAGGTTGTTGTCAGAGATGGCCAGGGAATGGCTGCCCAAGGAAGACAAGGATTTGGTGACACACGGGCCATTACTGTGACAAAAGGCCACCATGTAGCAGTATGTCTGTGGAATGTAGTACTGTGCATGCTCAGCAGATATTCGAGCTTCTATTGATACCGAACTGAACTCGTGGACTAGAACAAATCGATGGCTTAAGGAACATCTTGGTGCTTATGCCACTAACTCCAATGATCTGTCTTCAATGGTATTAAGCTAGAGCTCAGTAGAAGATGGAATGAATATATGTTGGTTTTTCAGATGGGAGCCATTTCTATTTTGGCGCAAATGGAGATCCTATATTGGTCAGAAAAATGCCAGACTGAAGCGGATTCTTGAACACTTATTCTGGAATTTCTTCGATTTCCCTATGACTTTCTTTGATGTGTTAACCTTCTAAAGATTCTTCGTCATATGCAAAAAAAGCATTTTTAATTAAATGCATTATTTGAAGATAGAGAGTGTAAAGAGGACGAATCAGAGAGTGTCATAAAGTACTGGTAGACGTTAGGTGAATGAGAAAAAAATGTTTAGCAGTTATGTAGCTGATTAATTTAGTAGAGAGATTTAATTAGATTCCCCAGATGATGACAAGTGCAATTCGGATTATAAGCAAAAAACGAGTTTTTTGAAAGATAAGTACATTTTACGAGGGTGAGTCGGTAAATAAGTTTTCCCTGTTGATTGTGGTGAGAGTTACGCATGTGAGTCAAAACATAGAATAAGACTTTAAAGATAAGACATAATTTTATTTTTCAACATAATTACCAAGTTCATTAAGACTTTTGTCATACTACTTGATAAGCTTCAAAAAGCCCTCCAGGAAAAACTCAGGGCTTTGCATACGGAAGAAGCGTTTAACGGCTTTGAGCGAACAACGAAACAGCAGGTGAACGCACAAGACACCGATACACCATTGGGTAGAGTTCGACCCGAGCAAAAGCACAGGGATTCAGAAAAAAGTAGCCAGGGCTTCTCAGATCTGGCGTTCTGTTGTTGCACGACAATGTGATGACACACTCGGTGACGGCAATTTAAAACCATATTGCTACTCTTGGTTGGGAGTGGCTGTACAGTCCTGATCACACACCAAGTGACTTTAATCTGTTTCCAGCTTTGAAAGTTAATTTCGCTGGATGGCGCTTTAAAAGAGTCAAGCAATCTCTTAAACCCTTTTTTAGTACGCAAAGCCCTGAGTTTTCCTGGAGGGCTCCTTAAAGTTTATCAAGTGGTATGACAAATGTCTTAATGTACTTGGTACTTAAGAAGAAAAATAAATTCAAGTCCTATCTTTAATGTCTTATTCTATGTTTTGAATGTAATACATAACTCTGACCACAGTCAACAAGGGAAATTTATTTTCCGACTCACCCTTGTATGTATTATTAACCCTCTATGTATTACTTGGTCGGAGTTCGATCACATAAATCGTTTCATTACCATATATATTTTTGATATTTTAAATCGAGAGAAAATATAGCTATATTTTAAGCCTCTATGATGTCTCTGAATGTTTCGACTCTTCAATCTTATTGACCATTGATTCACCCCAAGGTTAGCGCTTCGAACTTAGTTGTTTGCGGATTAAAACACTGAGTTATAGCAGGAAAATTAGAATAATATCAGAAGTATCCTCGTCTTTATTGCAAGCAACTGAACAGCGAGTTGAAATCAGAGTAGTATTGTATCTGCTGTGTTGCCTTTCATGGGGTGTTATCCAACAATCCTGTTGCCCCCCCCCCAACATGCATTACACAAATCACTTAAAATATTAATTATAAGTATGATAATAATAATTAGTCATACACTTGAGTACAGATGTGTCATCGTATTTTTTCAAACTGTCAGACCTTAATGCATGCATAGCCTCTGGATACCTTTATTCCAAAATTTTTACTTTCATAAGGCAAACGTTTGTAAAAAACTATCTTTTTAATCATCCATTTACTTATAAAATTTAGAGAAATGGAATTATATTTTGATCCTGAAAACATTTGTAAAATCACAGAGGAAATGTAGATTGATAAAGATATATTAAACGCATATTTTACACACTAAATAAAATTTGAAGGAAAAACATAACTTTAGTTTGAGCATTTTCGGAATTTTGTTTCATGACAATTCCTTCAAGTTTCTTACCAATTACAGATTTTAGGAATGAATTGGAAGCTCTAATGATTCACAAAGAATCCAACCCAAAATTTATTGACCTTACTGAAAGCTGTAAATTCAATAAATCGTTCTTAAATTATATATATGGTTTAAATTTAATTAATTTAAATTATGTATATTATAATTAAAAATGTGAATCACACACACAAAATGCACGTGATATTTATCCATCAAATAACTACTAGAAAAAACTCAGTGAAATTAGACTGCTTGAATTTTGCTGATACTTTTCCTAGTCTGTTGTTGCACCCTTCAAGTATTTCATGTAAATTTCTAACTATGTTTTGATGTAACAATAGAAATAAATAAGTAATTAATCTAAACACGTTCAGAGTACCATTTTTTTTAAAGAATAATATAGTAAAGCGTTATAATTATTTTTTAGGGATCAATACCAATATATATATTTATGATTAACCAGCAATATTTCAAATTATCTAATTTTTACGTAGCGCAAGTGAAATGTTATCAATTTTTAAAACATTTTTAAAGCACTTAGAGAAAAAAAGGAATAAACTTACATCACAATAAACGTATTGCTAAAATGAACTACATAGCTTTACCTAGGGAATGTACTAAAATTTAAAATTTTATTTAAATACAAAATTTTAGAGATGATCGAATAAATATTATAAGAAAATGTGACATATTTATGAGGCTATTATTGAGAAAACAGGACATATCTCACAAATATTCATACAATAAGATTTACTTTTATACGTTTTCTAGAAAATGATATTAATATCATGTTCAAAAAGATTTATAGAAATACATGCGTAATATTTTCTGAGTTATCAGGTTCACCATAATAGATTTTGAACAATTTAAATACACACTTCTGGTAGATTTAATGCCCCCTTTCCTTTTTTCTATATTTATATCATTTATTGTAACTAACCTTCTATGTAATATAGAACAAAAATAAATGATACATGTATTGTAAAACGAAAAACTTGCTCAATTCAATAAAATAAAGAAGATAACAAAAATGTATTTTTGATTAAAAATTATCTTTTTAAAATGTTTGGATACTTTAATTAAAATGTTATTTTTTGAATAAACTTTTTTAAGAATTGAGTGTAACACTAGAAGTGTTAAAGAAATAAACACCTGTCAGTAAGCTTTCTTCTTAAAAGAGGAAAATATTTAACAAAAAATAATTTTTTAAAAATGTAAATTTTAGTGCTTTATTTTGTATGATTACTTTTAAATTAAATTATAGATCCCAAAAATAGTAGGAGACTTCAAATAAACTGTGATAATAAAATATAATTCAAATTATATGCTTAAAAATTTATAAAATAGAATTTCTTTGAAGCCTTTTGAATAACCTTTTGGCACGCAATTATCTGGAACTCCGCTACTCAAAAAAATCTCTTCCAGTCCACTTACAGAACAGAACTTTTAAAGAGACACTTAAGTAAGCAACAATTTTCCAACCCTTGAGAGTAAATAAAAAATAATCTGTGTTTGTTACTACATAAAAGAAAACTGCCAAAAGGTTTTAAGATACTTATAAAAGCCAGATTGACAACAAAGATTCAAGGAAAGTCAGTTTTTCTTTTAAAGAAAAAGTACTCTGCAAAAAATGACGAAAAATTCAATGATGTCCTTTTAATCGATTTATCGAAAAGCCATTTCCGAAAGGACATACCATGTTTATTATGTTGCTCCTTTCAATTCTGATTTCTTTCTTTGTTTGTCATTGGTGGCGTTTTTTTTCCAGTTTTTATTTTGTTTTGACTGGTAACTTTTACTGAGGTTTCTTTTTATTAAAAAATGACACCTACATCGATTGCATAAAGTGCTTAAACAGAAAAATATTGCCTTTCATATTGATAGTTACATTGATCGTAGTTTGCGTGAAATAGATTTTGAATTACAATAAGATTTATAAAATGTTGTTATAAATTGTAGTGATAAAGAAATTGAGATGAGGCCAGTTTAAACTGTTGACAATATATGGGGAAAAATTACAAGTGTATCTGTTGTTTTTCTAGATAGAGTAGTTATATATGATGCTTTAAATAATATAACGTGGATAAATTCACAAAATAAATTATGCAGAAATTTAAGTTCTGAACATCCAAAAAGATGACAAAACACACACTTTACAGTTAACCCTTTCGTGGGCCGTAGGAAGATTACTTCTCATCTACATGATCTTACAAAATTTACCTGTGGCAAACGCAAAACTCATGATATTACAGGGTGTCCCCAAATGTTGTGTACAAACTTGGAGGGGAGGTAGAAAATGTCGGGCAGAGCCATATATTTTGGAAAGCTTGGGCGGAAAGTGATAGGTGGCGCTGAACCCGAGCTCGCAAGGTTGATACGTGTGGTTTCCTCATTTCAGATGCTGCCAGCGTGAGATGAATATGAATCACTGTATTAACGCTTAGTTGGTGGGTATCCACTTCATCTACGGCCTAACCAACGGAAATGGATGTGCTGCTTTTCGGTTCATTAGATATCCAACGAGGCGGCCTCCGAATCATCGAACGCTCGCTCAGGTGTATCAGAACCTGGTGAAACATGGATCTTTCAAAGTCACGATTGAAGATACTGAGGGACCACGAACAGCACGAATACCCATATTTGAAGACATTTTGTTGCATGGTGAGATCCAAAATCACAATACCAGTGTACGAAAGCTTGCCGCTGCAACCGGAAGATCTCGAAAATCTGTCCATCGTGTACTGCAGGGCGAAGACTTAGTGTACATGTACATATAATGCAGTTATTTCAGCCAAATGATCATGCACGACGCGTGTCACATTTGCACAGTGGTTTGTTAACCAAGTGTGGCAGACATGCACTTTGCCAGCTTCGTGTTGTTCTGTAAAGAAGAAACCTTTCTCACGTGAAGGGGTGTTCAATAAAAACAACGCGCACATGGGGCCTTAAACAACCCACACAGCACCCGATCACGTGCCGCACAACAACGCTTCACTGTTAATGTTTGGGTGAGTATTGTGGGGGACAGTTTACTCGGCCCATACCACCTTACCGCATCGACTGGACTCTGACAAGTATCTTTTCTTTCTATACGAGGTACTTCCGGAACTGCTTGCCAATGTACCCGCACCTGTTTTGCGTCGCATTCAGTTTTAACGGGGCAATATCTCATTATGGCAGGTTTGTAAGTGACCATTTGGATCGGACATTTCCAAACAGGTGGATTGGGCGCGGTGGTTCCTTCGCTTGGCTTCCCAGATCCTCTCATTTATTTCCTCAAGATTTTTTTATTGGGGTGTAATGAATAGTCTTATGTACTACACGCCCATCAATTCTGAAATGGACCTGGTGGCGTGAATATCCATTACTGCTGCTACGATCTGTGATACACCCAGTATATTCGAAGAAGTCCGGCAATCTATGTCGCGTTGGCGTCATACATGCATACATGTCAAAGGCCGCAATTTAAAATACATTCTGGGATGCTTTTTTATTTTATTTATTATTGTTTTTTGTGCAATAAAACGTTTTACACTAGATTCTGTGTTGTGGCTTTACTGTCTTCGTGCCTTTTTATTTTAGTTAGTGTTACCTTTATGTCCATGCTTTCCTATGTACCTAATTATGACTCCGCAGAATGTTCTCTACCTCCCGTTCAAGTTTGTACCCGGCATTCAGAGACAACTTGCTATTATAATGAAGAAAAAGACTAATTTTCGCTTCAAGTTATGTGCTACTGCGCATAATCCAACAATTATGACATCTGTAAATCGGACACATAAAAGATGGCACTAAAGAAGAATTAACTTGTCTAAAAGCTATCGCTGTTTATAACGATGTCATCTGAGGGGTTGATTGATTTGATCAAAGAAAAGTTTTAAATTTATATGCTACGTAAAAAAAAACTTTTATATATACAAATATTATTTTAAATACTTTCATAACAAGAAAAAAATATTGAAACTACTAGAAAAACTGAAACATGTAATTCAGTGCTTAAAATTAATAAATTATCATGAATCAGCTAATAAATCTTTGATTGTTTTCGAATATTAAATTAGAAATTTATGACAAACACGATATTTTGCACAAATCAGCTCAGACACAAAAATAAATTTTTGTGCTTCTTTATCTATCTGTATTTCTCTCTGTCTCTGTCGTGTCTTCTCTTGTCTGTAGCGAGAAAAAGTAAGAGATTCTTATTGTTATTGATTCTAACTTCAGATTATGCTAGGCAATCTTCATGAATCCAAAAATTACAGGAATTCTAAAAACAGAAGAGGGTCCTAGAAGGACCTCATCCATTTTAAAACCCAAACAAGTCAGGATGTGGGCAGAAGAAACCAGATCGGAATAACACCAGAGGCATTCTGAAATTATCTTCTGACCCTGCCTATAAGGAGGAACTTCCGTATGACCATTCACAAAGTGCGAGAATGCAGTCTGGCTTCTCGCACTTTGTGAGGAATAAGCTTGAATGAACCTCATGGATTTCTTTTGAAATACCAAGGATGGCTAGGAGGAGTACTGCCAAAGTGATTGAGTTCAATCTTCTTACGGGAGGATAATTAACAGAATGTATGAGATCCAGTTTGGGCTCACCTCCTCATCAGCCACAGTCATGGCTAAGAAATCGGCTTTCTCATTACCATCAATCCCCACGTTAGATGGAACCTACTGAAAATGTACACGATGATTAGAAGAAATCCGATCAAGAAGATTAAGGTTAGTCTAGCTCCCTATAGATGTCCAAATGGATAGATGTTGAACTGAAGCACGGCTGTCAGTCAGAATCCAAACGTATTGAAACTGAACCTTGGCTTCACATTCTTAAAACGTATCTAGTTTAATCAGTTAGAAAAAATGTAGAAAGAAGTAGCATTCGTACTAAATATACAAATTAAAACAGATTTGAATATTAGAGATGAAGAAAAAATTTCGTTTTAAGAAGAAAATATTTTATTATTCATAATTATTGAAACTGTAAACGCGGAATAAATTACATATTAGATACTTCAGATCCAAATGTAATAATCTGCTGAGCCTGTAACGACACTTAATAATTCCATTTTCCTTTGATACTCAACCACTCAATAAATTAAATTCTAGATGCAAAATTAAACAAACTAATCTCGCTATGCAAATCCTTAATTTGTGCTAATTGCATTTCGCACTGAAGCATATTTCATAGCCCAATATGAGAGGTGATTCCGTAGCTATAATCTCTAATTAATATCAAACATTGGTTATATTCTAAGTGGTGTGTTTTGTCGTTGGGGGAGTCTAATAGATCAGCTGTCTATCTGAGAGAACCGTTATTCATCTCTCAAATTAGCATTTAGCTGGAGTATTAATGAATTTAAATTATCTCAACTATGATGAATAATATGTGCTTTGTAAATGGTGTTTAAATATTTTTATTTGATTTATCAACGAACAAGAAAGTTGTGCCATAAACAAAATACTTCGTTTTTAAATATTATTTTAATTCAGCAATACAATTATGTATAAGAATATTTACCAAGTAATTAATAATGTTGATAAATAATATTTTGCTTTCTCATCTCTTTACGTATTACTGATAACAATTTAAATAATTTCAGAAAGATTCAGTAGTTGTGCATATTTATAAAATAATTAGTGTGTAAAATTTTAGTGGATCTAATGCGAGATATACATAAATTTAATACACTTATCTTTTCATAATTACTTTTTATTTTGATTATGAAAGGTTTTAATTTAATTTTCATATTTTTGTACAATATATAGTGACAAGTTCTTAACACGAAACTGAAAGAACTGAAATATTTTTTCGTGTTAAAAGAATTTCGTGTATAAAGATATTGCAAATAATCCCATATATCAACAAATTTTATTTTATTAGAGTTTCTTTAATTTACATAGATATATATATATTCATGTATTTAATGAAAATCAGTGACACAAAAACACTTACTGGAACTTAAAGAAATTTAATACAAGACATTCACATTTTTTGAAAAAAAAAATTATTTATTGAGTTTTTGGAAACTTATCCGATATTTTTCTTTGCATTGTTTTTTTAGAGTCAGATTGTCAACAAAATGTTCGATATCGGCCATTTTGCTACGCACTTCACTATTGGACTGTGCGTCTAAATAACTACGCGTACTTTTCATGACGTTCATCATTTCGAAGGATTTGGGAACAAGAGCAGCATTATTCATTTAATTTTTGTCATAGGAATCTGCATCAATGACATTTTTTTTTAGCTTTGAACAAATTCCAAAATGTCTTTATCTGCATAATCCGGCTGGTGTTTTCTGTATTTTGTGTGTTCCCAGAAGGATTTTTAGTAAATTACATGTTAGGAAAATACAACATTCATAAAAGTCTTTCGCAATGTTGCAGGTTATTGTCCAGATCTTTAGCTGCTTGGAAATTTACAAGACTTTAACTTTAGCCTGGTCACAGGTCATTTTAGCTATCGGAGTTGTTTATGTTAGCACCGTACTCGGTGACGAAGGAAGACGGAATAGCGGTTCCTCTCCCGACCGCTTACTTCACTTCGGGTCTCCTCCGTTTCTCTTCGCTTCTTCATTCGGCTCTTGGTTTTTTTCCCGTACTAATGTCCTCTCGCGTAAGAAGTAAATCTTTTCATGTTAAGCAATTTTTGTTTCGTGTTAAGAGAAAATAATGCATAGTAATTTATAGAGACAGTTGTATTATTTCGTGTTGACCGATATTTCGTCTTAAGCGTTTTCGCGTTAAAAGTATTTCACTGTATCATGAACAAAAACTTAGGGCAAAGAACATGAACGGTTTTTTATAGCGACCCCATTTTTTCTCTGCCTGACCTGTACTAAATTTCTACGTCGCTAGAAAGCACTTCTGCTGCCATGGACAGTCAATTACAGTTATTATGATAAAAAGTTTATAAAATATAATTTTGTCATGCATATAAATATTTCAAGTTCTATACTTAATTGCTATAACGAAATTTTATGTAGTTCATAGTTTTTAATTTTTTCCGTATCATTTCTTTGCATTATGTTTCATAAATTTCTATTTGATGAATATCGGCATTTCCTCGAAGGTGGTATATAGTTAGTGAAGGTATGACAGTTTGGGAAAATACTGTGCACGTACGTTTTAAAATTTAAAATGGTGTTTTAAGTAATTAAAAAATCATGCATACACATATGCGTATATATTATGAGGTAGTGACTATCTTTTTTGATCGCAAGAATTTACGTAGGGAAGAAAACTCTAAAAAACGAATTAAAATCTCAAGCATTTATTTTTATTTAACTTACTAATACACGGGAATTTTCTGGAAGAAAAAAAAAGAAGCTCAGTGCTAAGAAAAAATTAACACCATCACAGGGATGCAAATTAAAATTAAATTTATATGCAAGCTTATTAATGATTAAATGATTTGTGAATCTTCGAATCACATTTTATTCAAAAGTAATCATAATGCTTTGAAGAAATAATGTAATTGAAAAACTCAATGTCTCCTTTCGACGTCTTCCTAAATCGCAAATGAAATGCTTAGCTAAAAATTGCACATGTTATTTTTCATAAGCATTTTGTAGAAAAAAACTTAATATTCATGGAAATGAATATGATCAAGGGCATGTAGCATTTAACTTGAAAACACAGTGCGATTCAACTCTTTCTAGATTTATCTTTGACGTATATGCACACATTGACGTATTTCTACAAAATCAACATAAGTTGGTAATATGAGTCAATATTGGTATTTTAGAAGCGTATTTTAAAACTTGTTTTTCCCCTTAATATTTATTTCTGACGTATATCATGAATCATCAAATATTTCCAACACGTTCCTCTCCCCAATATTTTTTTGCAGAATTTGACTAAAATCACAGGATGTGTATGTTCCAAATTCAAAGTTAAAATTCTTTGTGTCTGGCTACCATCTGAATTTTTTCTCTTTACCAAAAAGAACAATAAATAAAAATTTCTAAAACTGAAAGTAAATGCGTCAAAGTGAGAATAATATAGTCTAATGGAATTGCTTCTCGAGTTAACTTTGTTTTACTTCCAAATGTAACTGTTTTGTTCTCTGTTTTATACAACAAGCAATGGGTACAATAAAAGAGTTGGAAAACAAACATATTGTAGATATGATTGTGCCTCAGTGTTTTGGTGTCATATTTACTGTAGATTTAACTGATATTACCTAGCTAATCCGTAACCATCAGAATAAATAATTAAAAATATGTAATATTTTTTTTCAAAAATTCTATAATTTCACCAGGTTTAATTTTTTAATAAAGGGTGTATTTTCTTTCTAATGAAGGCACTGTGGAAATTTATATATCGTTTCTTGAGTAACGTTTTTAAAATCAATCATCAGCTTAATATGTTTACAAATTATTTAACCACGTGCTATATTAAAATGAAGAATTTAATTCGTATCTTTTCAAGAAATGCTAATAGGTTGTGCTAAAACTTTACTGTAAGTTATATTTTATTATCGTTAAATTTTATGCAATTAAAGCTACGTATAATATTTATCGATACACTATATTTTAAGATCATTTTGATATAAAAAAATGAATGTCAAGCAGATAAATTTGCATGGTGCGTAGTCTTTCAATGAAAAGTTATAATGAATAGGAACTAAATATTCATTACATATTTTCTGTCAAATTTGTATTCTATTACTCCTATCACTCTGGATCAGTGTTTCTTAAACTGTAGTCCATGGACCCTTGGGGTCCCCAGTGCCTTTCTGAGGGATCCGCATAGTGTTAAATTTAATGTTAAATTTTAACAAATTTAATTTTAAATGGAAATTTTAACTCAATTAATGTTAAAATTTCCATTTTTTACACACTCTGAGAAGCCTCGTAGGGAAATTGAAAGATGTATCATCCTAAAACTAGATCATGAAATAGCCCCTTATGCAAAAACTCTAATGGGAAATTTATTATGATCAAGGATATTAATGTAGTTTATTTATTGTTACAAACTATATATAACCATTACTTTAATATACTCAAAAAATAGCAGAAATACATAGAAGTGTTTAAAATGTATGTATGAGTTGCAGAGGAGTGTTGGGATAATTGAGGAACCTTTAAATCACTCAGTCATGTGTTAGAGGTCAGGAAGGAATGTTCAAAGTCTTGGGGTCTACAATGTCAGACTGACACATAGAAGAAAATCACGACGACCAAAAGTTATGAATAGCTGATCTAGATACGACTGACTCATTTTTACTGATAATTTTATGTAACAGGCAGCATCAAAATCTTCACGAACTTAACTCCAAACGTTATTCTTTAATAAATAGTTATTGATAATGTATAGTTGTTGTGGCTTCATGCCACCCCTTACACTACTACCTCCCTGTATATCTGAAAATACTGCAGGATGTGTTGGCGGACTTAAATGATCAAACGACATAATTGCAATTCAAATAGATTTATTGGTTCTTATCAGCAAATACGTTTAGACACACACTAATCAATTTAAGAAAAACAAAAGATAGTGGAGTAACTAAGCGGGGAATCACTACTAGCGGAATAACAGAATATCAACTGAATCTAGGAAAGCTTAAATGCGCACAATTATAGCTACGCAACGTACGAATAATCTCAATATCTCAAATAAAATCACTGACCTTATTTTTTACATCGTCTGTTCCTTCGTGATGACTTCGGCCTTTTTAATGGCTGGAAGAATGGTTGACACTCTGTCCACGCTCTGTAATAAGGATTTTCACTATATACAATCCGCTTCTCCTCGCGTACCTCCACACGTAACAGGCTATCTACGATTGTCAACAACTTCGCGAAGACGTCTCGATCTTTAATTCACTTAACTTCACTCTTCCTATCACTTTCTATCACTTCTTAACTCGCAAAAACCGAACTTATATAATATATATTATTTACATAAATCACGCCTGGCTCTCGGTGAAGATTGGTTGAAATAAATAAATTGTGTTAAGGAAAATAGAGGAGGTTAGTCAAAGACCGTATAGATCCGTCACATAGTTTTGTATAAAAAAGCCTTATCGTTTTGTGCAACAAAAAAAAAATTTCCCGATGATTTGTTATTTTATTGCAATGCTAAAGCTTTTTGATTATGTATTTTAACTATTTGCTTTTAAATTTCACTGAATGTTGAAGATATACATACACATAACAAAGTCGCCAAGTCACGAGAACGAACAATAGGTGCATTGGCATATATGCGCTTCTTTATCCCTCTCAAAATGTTCACCCCCTCCACATGGTCATGTGTGCTTACGTAATTGAAACTAAAATTTTGTATCTATTCATGGAAGCAGTAAGTTTACCTTTCATTCGGAATTTTTCGAGATATCCAACTATATAAGCAAATGATCCTTATTCTGTAGATCATTATAATTGAAGTTGTATAGGATCTTTCACTCTTTATGAAAGAAAATGTGAACAAAAACCTATTACGAAAGATTCGAATAATAATCCTTTGAGTAATGATGTCATATATTTGTTTTCTTACCTCATTTGTGCTTGTTTTTTCTCGAATCGATTATTAAACTCAAGCATTGTGCTGCTTTTTATACACTGTTTGGCGAAAAACAATCCCAACACCAAGAAAAAAATATTGTAGAGTAATGAAATTTAGACGATGCAGCTGTCTATGTCTTACAGGCATGCTTAATTGATTAGGTCAAAGGTAAAATATTCAAGGTCAAATATTAATTTAAGCTCAAGAAAAATGCATTTCAATTGTCAAATAGTGAATGCAAGCGTGCATGCATTGTGTCATACAGGTGTCGAATGTCACTTTCTGGTATAGAGTTCCATGCTTGTTGTACTTGTTGTGCCAATAGTGGGACAATCAATGCTGGCTGCGGATACTGCTGGAGTTGTTGACCAATGATATCTCCAACAAGTGCTCAAATGGAGAAGGATCTGGTGATCACGCAGTCTAGGGTAACATATCAACACTCTGTAGAGCACGTTGCGTTGAAATAGTGGTGTGTGGGAGGGCGTTATCTTTTGGAAAACTCCCCCTTGTATGATATTCATGAATGACAGTACTATAGGTGTAATTACCAGAATGACGTACAGATTTACTGCCAGTGTGTTTGGGATCACCACAAGAAAGCTCCTGCTGCCATAGGAAATTTCTCCCCAGACCATGACTCCAGGTGTAGGTTCAGTGTGTTTGGAGTCCACAGGCAGTTTGGTTGCAGGTGTTCAACTGGCCTCCTTCTAACTAACACACGGAGATCACTAACTCCAAAGCAGAACCTGTTTTCATCAGGAAACACAACAGATCTCCACTCCGTCCTCCAATGAGCTCTGGCTTGACACCGCTGGTGTCATAACGGCAATGGATCAGAGTTAGTGGAATTCACGTTACAGGTGCCTGGCTCGAAGTTGCTTCTAAAGTAACAGGTTTCTAACAGTTTGTTGTGTCAATGTGGTACCAACAGCAGCTCGAATTTTGGCTGTAGACACAGTAAGATGCGCCGTAGTCGTATTCCAAATTTAGTGATCTTCTATCTCAGTAGGGCCACGTGTCCGCTCGGAACCCAATCTTCCTGAGGCAGTACCATCTCTTGACTACTGCTCCCAACAATCATGTACAGTGGATACATTCCGGACATGTCTTTCTGCAATATCGCGGAGGAAAGAAAATCCACATTCACTCTTCTCACTCGACATCATTTAAACTCGGTGATTTGTTGATAATGGCTTCGTCTTCTTAAAGGCATAATTGGCTTACATTAACTCAATACGTCAAATTGCAGACAAATAATGCTCACGAACTTAACAGCACGCATTTAAAACAGCCCTGACTTCCAAGTTCTTTGTGCCGCTAGTAGCTTCCCACTTAAGTGCGAAATTTGAATCGACGTCATCTTTCAGATGTATGAACAATGCCTACCAAATATCGATTATCTAACATAAAAGTTTCTTGGTGTTGGAATTTTTTCCCGTCAGTCTATTTACTGAGGACGTTTTTACAGTTTCTTTCGTAAATTTTACTATAGAAAAAAATTATTTTCTGCCGAATGCTTATTAAAATAGGTCAACAGATAGAACTGTTATGTATGATACTATAATAAATTATTCTGATGATCTCTGGTTGAATTTTACAGAACTTGGGTAACGAGCACAATTATGCTTCTGTCATAAAAGCAATTAAATTTCAATCATTTTTAATTGAAACTCATTACTCATTCTATTTCTGTCTCCAAATAATACGTTCTGATATTGTTTAAATAACTGTGTCGTCTGCTCTTTCTGAAGTACTGTCTGCTAAATATGCGCGATATTTTAATATAAATGCCTTAAATCTGGAAATAAATCATATAAAGCACTTAAATTAGTTTTTATTATAGTCTTACATGATTTTAAATCTTTTTACAGTGATAAAATTAAAAGATTATGGGCACTTATTTACTATTAACTTATTTTAATTGATTTTAAGAAGGAAGAATTAAATAATTCTTGATTTGAAATAAGTTTTTATATGATTTGAAAATATACATTTATTCAGTTACAATATTCCTCAAAATACCCTTTGCAGGGTTAATAAACGTTAATTTTTGGTGATAAAAACCTTCACGCTGGTGTGATGTAGAAATAAGGTAAATGTATTGACAGAACATGTGTCGCTTTATCACTTGACTAGAGATCAAAATTACATGTATGTTGCCGATAACTCTAGTGTTATTTCTTTTTTACAATGTTTCTCGATAATTTGTTATTCGAAGACACAAACAGTGGTGAATAGGATTGTTAGTTCAGCGTAAAAACTATCCCATTTTATTACAAGAGTTCATTTTATATTTCTTTCTTATTCATTACTTCCTTTTTTTGTGCTAAAATATTTCGTTTGAAATTTTATTTTAAACCATTCAAGACTATTTAATAGTTCATTCAATGAAAATACTTTCAAAAATACAAATGTTATTACTATCTTAAATCAATTAATTAATATTTAGATTTTACAATAAGCCTAATGTTCAAAATTCGCTCAACGTTATTTTTTTATTATATGCTTTTAATTTTAATATTTAGTGGAGAGTTTCACTTATTGGTGTTAATTTATTTATGGGATTAAATGCTTATTTTAAGAGAAAGTCTAAATTTCTTACGGATAAATTCATAAATTTTCTGTATTTTTAATAATTAGTAATGTATAGATTTTGGTTCCAAAATATTATTATTTATTCTTAAGTACATTTCTTTTTAGCTATCATAGATTCGTTTTTGTTACACTGACAAATTTCATATAATTGTTTTTAAGTGAAAATTAAGCAAGCAGATCATGATATTTGAAAAAAATTTGGGTCTTATAATTCACAAATAAGAAAGTGTCCAAACTTATATATATTAGTTGTCATTAACAACCTTTCTTTCAACTGATCCCTTTTTTTTCTTTCAAAAATCATTAATAATTTCGAATCTATATCTTGGGAGTTTCAATCATTTATTTTAATCTATCGCGTCAAAAATATTGAAAGGTATCTGCGCATATATTTCTTAAAAATCGTTTTTTACCTAGATTATGCTTATGTAAGTATTCGATAGTAGAAACTGCTATCATTTGTACTTAATCTCTTAATATATAAAAGAAGAGAACTTTCTAAACTTCTGGTATTGGAATTCAATAATTCAAAGGCCAGTATCTGAAAACTTGGAGCAATACTTTCTGAAAAAGCTTTAAGTTTAGATAAATGTTTTATGCTTTCAGGGGAGTGGTAAGAGAGGAATTATCTTCTTTCATCTTGACAATTTTTTTCTTGTGCGTGAAATTCCTTTTGGAAAAAAGTTGGCTCAAGTTGAAAAAAGTATTGATCACATTTAGTCAAACGAATGATAGTAATATAGAGAATAAAAAAGTATGTTCAGTTAAAAACAGCATTGTATAATCAATTATTGTAAAACATTATAGAAGTAGTACCTGAATAAATTATAAAATATTTATTTGAATAGTTTAACATTCCTTTTAACCAACAAAAGCATTTGAAATCTACATTAAAAAATTATTTGGTACTTAAATAAATGAATATCTATCCGAAAATATTGTTTTAGTTTTCAAAAGGGTTGGTTATTCATTTATGATATTGCTTTGAGATTTTAAATTATACAAATTATAGAATATAAAACTAATTATTTTATTTGGAAATAAACTCATTTTCTTAAGATTTATATAAAAATAAATTTATAAAAAATTGAATGATTTTCGAGTATTTGCGGTTTTATTTAATATAACTATTAATCGAAAGCAATCTAGATAATGATTGACTTCATTTCATTTCGTTATTTGCTCTTTTAATATGTTTCTATACTTGATACAATATACTATCAACCTGTTTAAACATCGTCTTTTGCAAAAGCTAAAGAAAAATTTGTTCAAATATTTAATGCAATTAAATTAATTGAAAATACTTTCCGTTATAAAATATTTCAGACTGAAAAGTTTAAAACCCGTTACACTTATAGTCGCAATCAAAATTACGTAGGATTATTTTATGCACTTGTGTGTACTTATGTACTTATTTTTTTTTTATTTTGGTGCATATCAAATACAAATATTTTACTTACCTTAAAATCCGGCGTAATAACGCTTAACAGTACTTTCAAGCTGCATTTTTTTAAAATTAAGTACACTCACCGTATAACACGCACTTTTGTACGAAGAATTCTCTGAAATGTACGTGTGCAATTCTCTTATATTTTGAAGTTGTTAATTCGACGTATTTTGAGTCATTATTCCTAGCCATAGAAGAAAAGTATACTTCTAGAACTACAGCCCTTTAAGTTGTAAGGAATTTATATTCCTTCTTCCCTCTAACCAGCTGAGGTGTGAAAGGAATAAATGGTCAGACGACATGAGGAACTTCAATTGTTTATTTATCACAATATTCAACACAGACACAATAATACTCTAAGTAAGATAAATTTGATCAACTAGAGGACTAAGGTGAGACAAGATATAGTGGATATAATATATATCATTCTAATTTATTCTTACGATAACTTATACAAAGCTTGCTAGAAGCGTAGTCATAATTTAACTCTCTAACTTCTATTTGAAATAAAAGCACGGTACCTGAACACTTGCAATCCTTTAAACTGTTAGACGTGACCTTAAGCACTTCTCCAATATTTGACTTAAGACGATATGGTACCCTAAAAATCATTAAAATGTCGAAAACAATTTATTGGCGTATTTGATACCCCGAAACTTTATACGTATGCCTGCAAAATTTCAAAGCTTTACCTGCATTTTTCGTTAAGTAATGGAGCAATGTTTGATGCTAAACAGCAACTACCCCGCCTACATTTCAGATTATCTGCTAGAAAAGAGCCTGATAAAAAATGAATTAATTATTTTTTTAATGCGCATCAATGAGATTGACATTATATATGCAGTAATAAATCATTTTAAGAAAGAATTGTGCAATTCATGCAAAAATTCTAGTTCGTGAATTATTTACTGAAGATCAAATGGATTTGGTTAAGATTTAAAAGGTGTGCGTGCTTTTTATGATATTATTATGAATAAAATTAAAACTTGAAAACGGATTCTCCCAAAGCAAAAATACTAAATCTCATTTTGATAACTCAGATAATTAAAAATCTAATTTGCAAGAATATAAAAACTCTCCCATTTTTATATATTTGTTTTTGGTGATATACATATATCCCATGTGTGAGAGGTTCAACACTTTTGTTATTAAAATATTTTAAGATATTTATTTAAACAAATGCACATATACAGTTCTTAGATTTTGATGTATTTTACCTATACATTGCTATTTGATTTTGCTTTTATTCGTGTCCAATATTTAACATGCGAAGGCTTTTAAAATCATGGAAATAAAAAATAAAGGCGTAAACATCGTTTGTACATGCTGTGCATTAGCTCTGAGCATGGAATTAGCTCTGAAGTGTGTGTATTTATTTATTTTTATAATTATTAAGATAAAGTTTTATGAAATATTGATCTTTTATTCGTTTTTTCTATATATTCATTATGGCAGTATACTGTTTAATTGATCTACATTTGTGCAATTTTTTATGGTAAGTAGTTTTAAATAAACTAATTAACATTTCATAAAAGTTTCAGACTATTCGAAGAATATTATATCATGCTATTCATGGAATGAAAACTTCAAACTCATATTTCTCCATATTGAATTTTTGTACACATACTGTTATTCAAAACCCTAAGGCTTTTTTGATAATTGAAGTATGGGTTTGAAATTTTTTATGCATGTTTTGAAATGTATGTTTTGTAAAACTGTGCATGTGGAATTAGCTGTAACATGTTTAGTACTTTTTCTAAAAAATTTAAAAATCAAAATTCATGTTTTTTTGGGTATTTTGGAAGTTTAACTAGAAAAAAATTAATAAAACATTAAAGAGCAACAGCAGAAAAAAAAAACGCATGCACAGTTTTATGTAGTATTTTATAAGGTACTTGAAAAAAAATTTGAAAGAAAAGAGACATATTTAAAAAAGCCTTAGGGATTTAAAAAATGCTTAAAAAAGCTAAAAAAATTTAAATTTTACAAACATTTTGCAACAAATTAAAATTTTTTTTATTGAATTATTATTAAATATGAACCTTTATAAAATACAATTAAAACCAAATATCAAATGTTAAAAATAAAAAAAAAATTGTGAAGATGGTACCATATTGCCTTAAGCACTTCTTCGAGAATCCAACTTCACGCGTCGTACACTGTTTACGTATACGTATTACTGTCGATTTGCTTGCTTCTCATCTATTCACTTCACATCCAAGCTATCCTCACTTCATTTCCAATGTATCCTCACCACTAACTCTCAAAACTCTTGATTTAAGAATATATATATTAAACTTAATTTGCATAATCACGTTTTCCTGTCCTCGGAGAAAGTTGGTTGAAAGAATGCTGGCCCTAAAGGAATCCCAAAGGAGTTAATGAAAGGACGAGTATAGATGTATAGATCAGTCACAAAGTTAATAAGAAATGTCTTTTCTTTTGAATAAAAGGTTTTTCGCTCTATGTAGTAGTCTAATTCTTTTTAAGCTCATCTCTTTTTTTTTATTTTTAAATCTCTAATTTTTGTACCTGGCGCATAATGCGGACCCATAAATTTCGATTTTTTTTGTATGTTAAAAGTATACGTTGTTGTTGTTGTCGTGTCCTTCCCGCAGGGAAGGAATGAAAGTTGCCATTGCCTGTGAGACATGTTGGACTTCTTAACAATAGATGGCGACACCACCTATCTCCACCTCCACAATTTTGGCATGAAGCTGAAGGGGAGGGAAATATTATCCTGCCCCCTGCACTCGTAGTTTCTGCTCCGACCGCCCACAAGACTTTCGGACCCACTGATTTAACGAGCACGTACTCCGTCTATACTCGGTGCTATTTAGTGGCATCGGACATCGAACCCAGGCCCTCAGGTCTGGAGTCCGATGCTCTAACCACTAGGCTACCCACGACCCAAAAGTGTACGTTATACACCGAATTAAACAGTATCTATAATTACTTTTGTAGAGGTTGTTTGCGGTATTCTCTTAACATCTCTCTATGTCAAATACTATATGCTTTCGTTTGCAATGTGCATTAGTTTTTCATATGTGCTTTGAAATGCTGAATTGTTTCGGGATTAGAGTACAAAGTAGAGAAATTCTCAAGGTACCAAATAATAAAATTCTTACATTTGTAAGATATTGATTTTTACGAAGGAAAACAATAAGATTTGTTTATAGAAATACGTCTACAAAACAGATTAATACCATTGCCACACTACACAATTTATTAGGTTTTTTTATAAATATATTTGCGTGAAGTGCATTGCACACACACATTCACATGTAATAAATTTTTCAAAAAGCGAATTTTAGTTATGTAGTCTTTTTTATTAAAATATTATAATCACCAATTTTCACTGACGTTATACTGTCTAAAAAGATATTCGCAGTTAACTATTAGTAACCGAATCCTTTTATCACAAACTATTTTGTTGAAATTATTCTTGAAATTCAGTTGTTAAAAATATGAAATCTATATCAATTTATCTTGTTTCTAAAATAGAAAAATACAACTACATACATACAAAGTACTTTGGATCAATGCATACTTATTTCTAAAAGAGACGATTTACGCTATAAGTACGTAACAAATGTATCCAATAATATTATGTAATTTATCTGTCAGATATGACTGTCTATGTAATATTTGTATAACACGTAAATATTTATTTGGAAAATGCATAAGATGGTAAAATACAAATACAGATATGATGTAAATTTAAATAAAATAAACAGCTAATAGTTTTGTTGACTCTAAAACATAATGGAAAACTAACACAGGACGAAACATATATTTATGTTTATTTACAATAAAATGCGTCTAGACATAGCAATAGTTTTCTTTTATTCGAACAATAGTAAAATCTCTGTAGGAATGTACATTCTAGCAGCTTTAATTTCTTCAAAAAAATTCTAGCAGTCTGTAAATACTTGCAATGAGCGTATACTGTTAATATATCGAAACATTGTAAATTTATATATCAGTTTAAATTATCTTTAATAAGTTATTTATAAATTGCAAATAACCTTCTTTGTAATATTTTTCTGTAAGTTTATACGAAAATTAAACAATATTAGCTCATTAAGATTTTATCTAATTTAAATATTGATATCTGAATTTCAAACCATTCTCCTAAGAAATTTTATAATGTAATAGTTAAAATTTTCGTTGTCAGAAAATTATTTTGTTTCATTTAATGATCATAAATTTAAATAGAAAGAACTTTGTGACTTTAGAATTTCTATTTTAATTTAAAATATAATTTTCTTGCACTTTTCAGTTTTACTTTTAAGGTACTATTTTTAAAAAATTAGCATATGCAAACATTATAAATGTTTTTTTTAGGGATACACACCAATAAATACTAGCAGTTAGCTAAGAATAATTTTTAAAAATATCTAAATGTTACAAAAATTACAATTATAAGGTTAATTTTAGCAGTATATTTGAAAAACTTCAAAGCAATTAGAGAAAAAAGAAATAAATTTAAATCAGTAAAAGTATGACTAAAGAAAATTAGAAGTGTCAAGAGAATGTACTAAAATTTTAACGTTTTATTAAAATTAAAAAATTTTAGAACTGATCGAGTAAATATTATGAACATATATTACATTCTCTCTTTCTGAGACAATTATTTAAATAACAGGCCATAGCTCCAAAAATATTAATGCAATAAAAATATTTTAGTACATTCTCTAGAAAATAATAAAAATATCAGGCTCAAAACATCTTACAGAAACGCATTTATAACATTTCGCGTTATTAGACTCACCATGATAGATTTTGAGCAAATTAAATGTCCATTTCTTCTTTCACCGAGTTTTCCTAATTTTTATAAAATTGATTGTAACTTGGCCTCTACGTAACGTAGAAACAAAACAAAGTATGTTTTGTAAAGCCAAAATATAATTCAAATTTGGTCATTTTAAGGCTAGTGGACAGTAATTTTTTTAAAAAATTTTTTACACACATGCTTCAAATTTTGACTGCCAGTATTTAATTATAAGAAAATTAAATGTCATATAACGAAAACCATCAGTAAAAATGCATAAAAAATTTTTTTGCGTTGATAGAGAGGTAATAAAATATAAATCAGCAAAATTGTTCGATATTTGGACAATTTTCACATTTTAACTGTCATGTAGCTTAATGTTTGAATACTTAACATATTGAGATTAGAAGGAACAAGCAAGTTAATACTTATTTTATTATTAAGATAAATAGATACATAGATATAATAATAATCGTTTCTTACTTCGGCAAGGAAACAAAGATATAATATTTTTGTTGATTTTAAAAAATATTTTGGAAAACTGCATGAAACATAAATATTTATATTTATTAACTATGAAATGTATGTAGGGCAAGCAATAACTTGCTTTGTTTGAACAATACTGAAATCTCTGAATGAAACTAGCAACTTTAGCAGTTTTACTTTTTTTAAAAAAAGGGAACTAAAATGCTCTTGCAGTGTACATATTTTTAATAATTAAAAACATTGCAAACTTCACTAGCACTTTAAATTATTTCTAATAAAATACTTATTAATTGTGTTTTTATAACGTTTTTATGCAATTTGTAAAACTCTAAAATAATATTAGCTCAGTTAGACTTTACTTATATGATTTTTATTTGTTCACAATTTGAAAACATTGTTACATGTAATTTTATAATGTAATATAGCTTTCTCTTGCGGGGAATTATATTTGTCACATTAAACGATGATAAATTTAAATAGAACTCTTTTGTGACCGTAAACTTTCTATTTTAATCAAAATATATTTTCCTGTGCTTGTTATTTTTGAGCAATACTGGGACACAGAAAGAATGCCTAAGTCAGCTTAATGCTATCTTTTCTACATTATTAAGATAAATCTCCTTAGATACAACAATAATCTTTTCTTTCTTCTTGTCGTAATCCTTACGTCCCAATTCGTGTTCTGGACGCTCTCTCATTATCTTAAGTCTATTCCAGCTAAAGAGATTTTACCTTCCGCTCTACACGAAATTCTCTTGGAAGAAAAAGAGATGTCACAGAACTAAATATGCAGATGCAATAAAACCGGAAATAAGATGACTTTTCTTAATAGAGTCTTTACCATGTAAAATCTCTTCTGCTCTAGAAACACATATACATTTAATATGCTTAATTTTATGAATTAAGGAATTCTGGAACAATATTTAAATTTCATTTATAAAAAAATGTCCTTCAAAATATTATATTCTATTAGTGATATTTATTTTAATATGTTGATATTAAAATATTTTCATGATTTTATATAATAATGATATAAATAATATTTTATTAAATTTTAAAAAAGAAACTGTTAATACAAATGCTTTTCGGTTAGTTTCAATCAGAAAAAAATGTATTTATCAGGATGTGAGTGACCTAGAATTAATAGAAACTGAAACTATAAAAATATTATTTACTTGGTATTGTAAACGCTCTCATGAAATTAAGTCTGGCATATGCCGTTATAAATTATTATGTATTATTTAGGTAAACATCACTCACAGATGTATGTATTTTCAAGGAGGATTAATCTATATTTTTCAACTCAATGAGAAAATATATTATATTAGAAAAATAATAATAATTTTTAGATGTTGCATTTTTATGGTAAAAACATTTGATGAATAAGTCGTCATGTGTTTATTAAATAAAACCAACTAATACTGAGGTGATATTCGTGGATATGAAAAGAAGTTGCAATTTATCTGCATATGCACAGTTAAAACTGGTTAAAGATTAATGTAAATGAATTTATTTCAATTTCATAAATTTACTTTTTCCGGTATACTTTTGCTATAAACCGTTACAACTGAACTCTGGGGGAAGATTTGGTTTCTTAATGTAATATTAAGTTAGTTAGGAATAATATTCTTGAAAGTAAATTGGAATTTCATGTAAATTTGAAAATCCAGTTATTTTCGTATTTGTCGTTCTGTGATATCTAGTATCTATTCAAGTAATATTTGTTGCTCTATGGATATCTGTAATTTATTTATTCTGATCATGATAATCTATTCCAGGGGTGGACGAACTTTTCGAGGGTACGGGCTACTTTTAATGTTTTTAAAGTGTTGAGGTCCACCCAGTAGCGTAAGTCTCTCCCTTCTGTATTGGAATTGTATTTCTTTTCTTAACACTTGTTTTTGACAATTGAACCTCTTTTTTTAAAATATGACAGATTACTATTTTTACTATAAAAACACAAGTAATACAAAATTGTCAAGTTGAATCTGTGACGGATCCATCCGCGACTATACTAATACCTTGGGGATTCTTCTGGGGAAAAATATTTTTTCTCAACCAACTTTCGCCGAGTGAGAAAGCGTGATTATGTAAATGAAGTATGTTATATAAATTCTCTTTTCGCGAGTTTGAAGAGTTGGCAAGTTGGAGTTAGCAAATAGTTGACAAGTGAGTTGGCGAGATAGTTGTTAGTTGAAGAGTGAAGGATCGTGGGATTATTAAGGGATAGTGGAGTTTGTCGAAGAAAAGGATTACGGAGATTGGATCCAACGACAGCGAATAAATCCAGATAAAGATCTCCTGCAAGATTCAAGTGTAAGATCAGATTCATAGAAGCAAAGGTATCGTGAGCGTTGATTAATTAGAAGTTAGCTTATTAGTGTGCGACATAGTTTATATTGAGCGTACTTAAGCTATTGTAGATTCTGTTGAGGGTCCGTAGTATTATCCCCGTGTTATTGAATCTCACCTCAGTGCTCTACTATTTGATCACCTATCTTAATCAGATTGTTATTATGTCTGATTGATATTTTGGTAACAATAAATTAATTAGATTGAAATCATGTCTGTTGATTATTCAGTTTCTCCCACAATCGCCTGCGGGTAGACAAGGGGTTTCAGATGTAAGCAGGAACCGTCCGGCATTACAAATATTTGAACACTTATGAGCAATTGCTAGACTGTTGAACGTTGACACATTCAAAACAGCGAGCAAAGAACACACGTGAACAGATTAATCTGAAACCGACGTATGTACTTACATTTGTTCGCTGCCGATTCCCGCGCCATCGTGGTAGATGAACTCAACCCAACAATCAACTCGAGAACCCAATTCTGTGAAAAGGCGAGGTGTAGGATGTATCAATAGCCAATCACATGCTATCGCGGGAAGAGCTTATCATTAAAATCCCCTCCCCGTTATAGTCGGAATATGAATAAAATTACTGTCTTCGACTGGCATCGCAGTGATCACTTTATCTTCTACAGTGGCCGCGGACGTGTTAAGCGTCATCGTTTGCTTCCAATGAGGATCCATGTGCCGTCTACACATTCATAGAATCATACACTTAAGTAAATACAGACGCATCGATTGTGAAATACCGATTCTCGAGTTTAGCTGGCCATAAATAAGTTTTTTTATAGTATGCACATTTTAAGTCATAGTAAAGGTGATCATCCCAAAATGTCTTGGAGGTCCACCGGTCGAACACGATCGACTTAATGCCCATCCCTGATCTATTCTAATGTACGAGGATGAGTCGGAAAATAAGTTTCTCGTGTCGACTGTGGTCAGAGTTGAGTAAGAAAGTCAAAGCATAGAATGAGACATTAAAGATAAGACATATAACTTTATTTTTGCACGTAAGTACCAAGTACATTGAGACATTTGTCATACCGTTTGAAAAGCTTCAAAAACTTTACAGGATAACTCAGGGCTTTGCATACGGAATAAGTGATTTGGATTTTGGAACTATCAGTGCTACGCGGTACTGTGACACCCTGTCGAAATTGAAAGAGGCGATTTGGAAAAAGCTGCAAGGTCTTGTCATATCTTGCGTTCTGTTGTTGGATGACAATGCGAGACCTCAATCGGTGACGGAAGCGCAAAACCATATTGCAACTCTTGGGTGGGAGCATGTACCCCATCCGCTATACAGTGCTGATCTCGCACTAAATGATTTTCATCTGTTTCCGGCGTTGAAGAAGAATCTCGACTGAAGGCGCTTTGGAATCAACGCTAAAATCAAACAACCCATTAAACGCTTCTTTCGTATGCAAAACCTGAGGTTTCCCTGGAAGGCTTTTTGAAGCTTATCAAGCGGTATGACAAATGTCTCAATGAACTTGTTACTTATGGGGAAAGATAAAGTTATGCGCGCCTTATCTTTAATGTTTCATTCTATGTTTTGACTTTAAAACACAACTCTGACCACTGTCAACAGGGAAAACTTATTTTCCCTCTCACCCTCGTATTTTTTCAAACATATACAGAGTGAATTTTTTAAACTGATACTACTTAAAGGCCCTGGAGCTTGATCTAAGAACTGGAATGACACCAAAATTGTTATGGTAACTAATGACAACATGAGAAGTGAGACTCGTGAAAAATTATTTCCAAAAATCGCCAATAGGGTTATTCATAGTGCCGTTGTAACTTAGCAAACCGAGAATCAGTATAAATATGAGAATAAAAAAACAGCGTCACTGACAACTTCTACAGGCAGATGATGTAAACCTGAGTTAAAAGAAAATAAACGGATTGCAGAGAACCTTTATGGGTACACATATCACAAATTGTATGGAACTATAGAGACATGTTGCGAACGCCCATAGGAAACGTTGTGAAGAGAATACACGGTATTAAATTTGTTCGAATTCTTCAACAGGGAAGTAAGTGTAGTGAATAAAACTTCATATTCCACTGTTATTTTATGAGTTTTATTATTTTTGAAGTGAAAACTTCCTTAGCGGCGTTGGGCACTTTTTGGTAGGGGAAAATCTTATGGGTTCGCGTCACCGACATGCTCTGACTAGCGCACGCGCAGTGTGCTGTTCGTCTTAGATACTTTTTGGATGGGTGAAACCTCGTGCGTTCGCGTCACCGACATGCTTATAGTAGTATATCTGTAGCTATACAGCTGACGTATAGTGCTGTGTATATTTTACAAGTGAAATTGAATGGATTTAGAGAAAAGTTCAATGTGTATATACTGTACATTGTTGAAATAGTGTTTTTGTTCGATTATTATTTGAATCGTTTAATTGAAGAATCATTGTGCAGTACAATAGTGAGTACTAAATAAATAAACTAATATTTTTAAGATAAAAAATAAATAACAGAACATTAATTTTAAATACTCGTATTTATTTTGGCGTTTGAAATCTTTATATTATTTAAATTATTTTAAATACGCGTATTTATTTTGGCGTTTGAAATCTTTATATTATTTAAAATTATTTTAAATCTTCGTATTTATTCTGGCGTTTGAAAATTTTGTATTTATTTTCTATATTTAACCTCTGCAATGCATCACGCAATCCGGATTAGTATTTTACAGTAGCTTAGACGTTTTCTTAATACCGTGGTAAAACAGACTTCTAGTTGTTCAATTATATTTTTATCGTGGATTTTGAAATTAAAAATTTTGTAAAATCTAATAATAATAATTCAAGATTAGTGTGTTGAAGTTTAAAATATGGTTATTAATGCAAAAGTACAGTTTATTACCTTATATAATTAAAATCAGTTTAAAATAATGAAAACGGCTCCGACTTTAATTTCATTAAATATTTTATTTTATTTAAAAAATAATATTTCGAAATCTTTATTTATTAATTTAAATTGTCAAAAATAAAATATGTGCTTTGCTATTTTTTGCAAAATGATTATATAATTTTATATCATTCAATTTTATTATTAGAAACTTACGAAAAAATATTGTCATGGAATTAGGGTTATTTTAAATATCCGTTTTTTATATTTGCTTAGATCATTGATCCTGATGGTGTCCGCTCGTTGCGATTCCGAGAATAGGCAACATATATTAATGGTTGCCGTTTATATTTCTCCTGGAAAATCTACGAGACAAATACAACAATTTTTATTCGAAAATTTGATGATTTATACAAAAGAAGTTTCTGAAATACTCGAAAAAAATTTGGCAAAAAATATGATAATGTACCGGTGATTTTAAGTAGAGACTTCAATATTAACTTTGTAGATGATAAAAATCGACCACTAATTGAATTTCTAAATGAAACACTTAATTTAAATATGTCCAATGATCGAAAACTCAGTACTACAAAATATAAAACGACGATCGATGCGGTTTTAACGCGATACTTATAAAAACTTGAATCAAACATTTTCCTTTCTTACTTTAGTTACCACAAGCCTATTGTACTTTTTTTAGAACAAAATGAAATAATTGAAAGTACAAAAAGTCTTAAGTATTGTTGAAATTAATGATGACAATGATGAAAACAATTAAAATAATGTTAAAAATCAAGTACATTGAAATTTAAGTAAATACAAATACTATCCATAAATAATATGATTGTATATTAATTGTTATATCAATTGAATAGTATTTATATTTTGTCATGATCTTGTGTACAGCCCGTAATATATTTGAATAATAAAAAACCATATAAACATGCATTTAGTTGTTGCTCGGAGTGTCAATAGATGTGGAAACCAGATTAATGTTGATAGTTTTAATTCAAACATTTTGAAATTTCAAATTTTAATACTAAAAGTTCTAAGTTTTCACTTCTATCGGCAGTCTCTATAACTGCCATTTTTTTTTTAACTTTTTAGTAGCACTTTTACTATGTTCAGCGTATTATATACCCCTATCGGTGTTTTTTGGATTTTTTTTTGTGGAATCCTACTTCTCATGTTATTATTTGTCTCCATATCCAGTCCCCCCCCCCTTTTGTTAGATGGAGCTACAAGTGATTCTGAATAGTATCAGTTAAGAAACTCACAATGCACATTTTATATTTAATGTGAATGGGACCTCCTCTTTCATTGTTTAAATTATAATACATACATCCATATTAAAAGGAATGTTTTTATAAGGAAGTTTAAATATTCTACATATTCTATAGTTCCTTATTTCGATATACAAAGTAAAACATCATTAATTTTACAGGAATTATTTTTTCTGTAGTTTCTTTTGAGCAAAATGTATTCTTTGGCCAATTTCATGT
Organism: Trichonephila clavata; assembly: GCA_019973975.1. Classification (NCBI taxonomy): domain Eukaryota; kingdom Metazoa; phylum Arthropoda; class Arachnida; order Araneae; family Nephilidae; genus Trichonephila; species Trichonephila clavata. Next base: position 23,478 of record BMAO01023297.1, on the reverse strand, counting down.
AATAGATAAAAAACGGTATTTTCCAAGCTATCACAGTAAGATAAATGTGCTAGTATAGCGTAAGAAAATCCTGTATAAAATGTACTGTCTTTTATATTCTTGAATAGATAGATGACTTGCTTATTAATGCATCGTCGGAGAAATCATTTATCTCGTAGGTGGAAAGTTTTAAAGTACTTCAATTAAGACACTATTTAATCTCCCCACCAGAAACCCCTATTGTCTTAAGAGGAATTTTAAAAAAATGTACGGAAATTCTTTCCTTAATTTGTCACTACGCTGAATAACCCTCCCCATCAACTAACAATTAATTACCGGAAGTGAATGCATTGCAGTGTCAAGGTACAAAAACACAAATAATACCTAGATTCTTTACCATTAAAGTTAAAAGTGGTATTTTGACGATGCAATTTCTGTGGTATGTATGTAATTTATTATAATTTTAAACAAAAAATACCTTATGATTGTTTCCGTTCAAGAAACATTAATTATCATGATTTATTTGATAAGTACAAGTAAGACATATTTTTAGTTGCATAATCAATTATAGCAATTACCTCTTAAATTTCTAAATTCCAGCCTTACAAGAATTTAACTTGTTGGTGTTTACGCAAATAAACGTTTAAAGCCATTTTGCATTGTATAAATATTTTTTAAATGTTTTAACTTTTCAAGTTATTTGTCATTTTACAAATTTATAAATCAAGTTCTTACGCGAAATTTTAGCAAAAAAGATAGGCTAGTTGATGTTTCAGAACTTTAATTGCTCCATTATAAATTAATTAACATTTCATTCCCTAATCAAAGGGCCAATGATATTAATAATTGTCTAATTGTTAAATTAATTTAATGTAAAAGACTACTGAAAGCCTTGCTTTAATAGAAGGAAAATTTTAAAATGTTAGCACACACCAGACGATATGATTAATTTAAAACAAATAGCATGTTCATATAATATAATTTATATAATGATATGTTTGTTTCAAATAGGCTGCATTTTGGCACCTAAGCCATTTGCAGACACGGCAAGTCCCCACGCTTGGAAGCCATTTCATTGGTGGAACAATCTAGTGGCGGCTTCCGCTACCATATTGTGACGTTATGTGTGAAAATAAACAATTTCTCACAATTTATATTTTCTCATTTATGTATATTTTCCACTTCAGAAAATAATTAACATTTATTTCATTTGATAATTTCTATTTAAGCTATAATTTTCTGAATAACAACAATTCCAATTTTCTTTCTTTTTCAAAGTCTTGATATATGTGTTGAAATTAGAAAAGAAACGTCTACTGTCTCTATGGATTATAGCAACTGAGAACTAACACAATTTTATAATTTGCGAGCAATGAACTCGAAGGATTTTAAAATTTTCGATTTCAAACTAATTGAATTTAAATAACTTGATCTTTTTATAATATTCACGGCTTCCACTGACATTTTACATTATCATGGTGAATTACATTAGCATTGGTTTTAAAGTTTTTATTTTTTATTTTAAAAGATATTATTGATGTTGAAAACGTGCGTATGTGTCATTTTGGATACGATTTAGTGAGTGAGGGATTATTAATATTGTATTTTGAAGCTAGATTAGGGATATTCCTGATGAATTTTGTATACATTTTTCTTCTGTTCAATGTGACAAGGTGTCCCAGGATTCTTGGGACAAACTTTAAAAGGGAGATAAAGAGCATCACGAGGATTGAGATTAGCATAGCAATCCATGGTCAGAAGTGTCTTCGTTTGATGTTAGGTGGCGTTGATCACAAGCTTACTGGTAGGAAACACCTGCATTATCGCAGTATTTTGAGCTGTCATCGCCAGCAGAAGAGTATCGAACGTTTTACAAACACCGAGTTGGTAGATATGCACGTGATTTACGGATTGGATAGAAAAAATTTACAAGCAGCAGGAAGAATGGTCGAGAGTAATGGAGAGATGGTCGACCGCTGTGTCTGTTAAATTCCAACACAATTTATGTCAATACGGATATAAGGTATAAGCATAGTGAGGAATATGAGTGACCTCGAACTAACAACATGGTACCCAATTTTCAAATGGTATATCTGTTTTATGCATGAATAAATGTGCTGATGTGACCGTTTGAATGTGTTGCCCACCCTCACTAAGCCTATTACCTGGTAATGATCCATATTTACACAAATTGTGTTACAAATTAGCAAACATCTGCTGATCTGGTGCATCTCTCTGTGGGTATCTTTCGCGATGCAATCTTTCTGCTGTTCGTACATTTCCTTGTGCCAATCCATAAACCAGGAGCATATCTATATCAGCTCTGTGTTTGTAAAGCACTTTCCATACTAAGGGTGATGACTGCATTAATGCAGGTTTGTTACCAAAAACGATCTAGTGAAAATGCCAACTAAAGCCGAATGAAAACATATCCAACCATAGTTGCCTATGAAAATCTGACTCCTTATGATGTCCCCTATCTCCCCTTAAAGTTTCTCCCAACAATGGGACATTCTGTATATAAAAAGAACATTTAAAAGGTATTTTAAATTTTTTAATACATATATATATATAATATGCAAAGACTTTGCCGCGGTGGAAGGTCTTTCTTAATAACAGATGCCTTTTTTATGATTGATGTTTTATATTCGTTGATATTGACGAGGCAGTCTCATACGGCAGGAAGTCCTTTTATTGTACATCTAGCGATGAGTGGCTACATCCACAGACTTCTTTCTTCTTTTCGTTTTTATTTGAATGGTATCGATGGCAAACCTTGACTTACTAATTTAGAAATCCCCCGCAATTTGCAAGCATTTTTCTTACATCATCTTCTTTCTTCAAGGTAAGTCCTGGCGACTAATCGTAAAGACGTCGCCAGTGGTAGGGATTTCTTAATAAGATTATTATTAAAAGTGGTTGATGTTTTATTTTTGATGGCATTGACAGTAGTCCTTTGAAATAGCAATTCGGCTATTATTGAATATTAAATGTCCACATCAACAAGAAGCGGATACAAAACAATCCACAAAGTGCATGCCAGTTCACATATTGAGGACAACAAGAAGACAGAAGGATGATTTCCAAGTCTTGCTTTTATACCGAGAGGAAATCACATCATTCGGGGTGGATTATATGTAGTTCAAAGGTTCCGTTAGGTGGTGTGTAGTTTATTATTTAAACGGGTTCCCTGAAGAATGGAACCAGTAGTATTTAACTGTATAAAAGATTACATTAATGGGATTATATACTATATATATATATAAATATAATATTTAATGATGAATTATGTATGTGTGTCAATTAAAATTGTACCAAATACGAATATGTAAGATTACGAATTGGGAAAATCACTTATCGAAGTAATACAATATATCCATATGGTCTTAATGTTTTATCTTTGTAAAAACAATTCAAATTATGTTACAGAGTAATAACAAAGAATTTTTATACTGTCTCCAATTCAGATAAGAATTTTAAAGAAACCTTGGTAGAATCAAAGAACTAAGAAGAAACATGAGATAAGAAATCTTAATTAATAATATTAAAGTTATTATAGATGATTTGAAACAAACTTTAATATCACAGATCAAATACTTCATGTTTGGTCTGTAAAAAGAAATGTAATACTGATGGATGAAGATCTAAAAATGAGTGCTTAAGGGTGTCATGCAGTTCACATCATTTAAGATATTAATAATTTTTAGTTAATAAATTCAATATAATATTGATAAATTGATCACCTACTACAGAATACCGTCCTTATTATTCATGAATACATTTGATGGTTAATTTTTCTAGTGTAATGTAATAGACATTTGTCACTTTCCTGTTGGAAAGTGTAATTGTTAAAAAGCTTTTAAAATATAATAAAACGATGGTCAGATTTATCTTAATAGTACAATAATAGCTCAACTTCCTTGAAATAGATGACTGTAAATGTAAGAACAATCATGAATTTATTGATAGCATCATACAACATGTAGTAACAGGCAATTTAAATATAATTCAAGGACAGAATTTAAAGATATCATGAGTAAACCACTAGTTTTAGATTACCACATTTCAACAACAATACCTTTAAAACAAATTAATAATGATATAAATAATTTATTACTGAATCATAAAATGGTTTGCCTTTGAGGGGCATTTGATGAATTTAAGTACAATATTTTAAAAGACTCTGATGAAATTTTAACTATCGCTCTAAATCAGTACTTACTTATAAAGATGTAAATAGAAAATTTATGATTTACAAAAGAATTTACCATTGTTGTACATAGATAAAGTGCTATTAATTGTTATAATCTGAAATATTTTATAATAATATGATTAATGAACACTTTTAAAATGAATCTTTAAGATTAGACTTGCTCAGATAAGGAAATTACTAATCGATTATATATCATATAGAAAATTGGGTGCTTCATTCATAAGATTGCAGTCTTACATACAGGGTGTCCAGCCCATGTGACCAAAGTTAATTCCCGAACCGTTCGGTTTAGATAATGAAATTTCAATTTAAAAATGTTTTAAACAAGTAAATAATATTTTACGTGCTTTCGAATAAAAACCCATTTAAAAATAATATAAAATTAATTTTATTAGGTCCTCAGGTCCACACTATAGCTTAGGAAAATATGCAGTACACAAAACAAAGTAAACACAAAAGTTTCATTTATTATGATAAAAGCTGGAGTTATGAAACTTCGAAAACATATATTTTACACATTTTTAACATTCTCAAAAGCCAGAAAGGGTCCGTCTCCAAAGAATTAGTTGGAACTCTTCAGGAAATTGATTCTTGCATGTTACTTTTATGTAAATCGTTTTAAATTTAAAAGCATATGTTAATAATTACAATAATTGAGTAATTTAGAAATAAATTTAATCTGTGCACGTGTAAAACATAGAAAAATAAAATATTTGTAAGAAAACATTTCAAATGCAGTTCAAAAATAGACATATGCTATGGCTTACAGGTCTGATTTGCTGCTTTTGCTGATCATGACGAACGTTAAAACTGTTGTATAGTCGCTTGCAATTCATACAGTCCGTATTCTAATATTACAGATTCTAGTATGGAGAACAGAGATGTATACAAATCGAAGAATACTGTGAATTGGTACTGTTTTATGAGATATAATCGAATAAGAAAGAGACGCAAAACTTTATGCCATTAAATTTCACTGAAGACATCATCTTATTGTACAGTGCCCGTGCTGTTAGCTCCTGTATAAAAGTGGGAGCTTCATAGACGTATTCCCTTGTCTCTGATCACACCTCGTGCCTTCAACCATTTAAAAGTAATTTGTAATTTTGATTAATAAAACCCGATCTCATGATTGACGTCGTGATTCCACATTAGTTCTATAATTTAAACGGCAAATCCTGTATTATTTTATTGCTATTTGTTAAAACAAGCTGTTTTAATCTTTTCAGTACAAGTTGTATATCTTTAATAATTTTATTGTTGTCAAAAGCAATACAAATTATCAATCTATAAGTTTCACTTGTGTCTAATATGTACTATGATGTTTTCATTGCTCTTTCTTGCAGATAGTGAATTATTGTTCCTAAGCTCAATTTATATATCGACCCTCTTTCTGAGCGTAACCCAGATGTCTTCAAATTTGTATGTCATGAACCTCGGTCAGGTTTTATCGCTAAAAATGGAACTTTTGTGTTTAGCTGTTTTTGTACTGCATATTTTCCTAAATATAGGTGATGGATCTGGGACCAAATAAAAGTTTAAATTTTGAATTTATTTGTAAATGAGATTTTGCTCGAAAATCATAAAAACATTCTTTAGCTTTTGTAAACATTTTCAGATTAGAAGTATTCTAAACCGAACGTTCGGGAATTCGCTATTGGGTCACAGTATAGGCTGGACATCCTGTATATTATTTTACACCTAAATTTTCATGCAAAATCCTAGGTAATTGACAGTAACAAATGGTTTTCTAACATATCACTGTGCATGTAAATGTCCTACAATATTTACTACATTATCAAACAATGTAATAAAGCTTTTATTAAAAATAAAAGAAATTATGATTTTTAAAATAAAAATATTTATTCAGTTTATGTTATGAGCTTAAGATCTTTTAATTCCGTTAATATCAATGATATAATTAGGTAGATTTTATAATCATAGAAATTATAACCTAATTAATTTACAAAATTTAGAACTCTAATAAATTTGGCTTAAAGAAACTACTATTAATATAATGGTCTCTGTAAAAACAAAATAAGGTTTGTCCTCAAGGTGGCCTCACTTAATAGGTTCGAGCTAATTTGATATTTACACTTTTACGAAAATAATTATATTTCTAATAATATTACATATTTAGAATATATAGTGACCTAATCAGTTTTAGTAAAACAATACTTTAACCCATTATTAATTTTATCCCGAATTTTGTAATAATTAAATTATATAACCAGTTAAATCTAATTACTTGGATGATCATTGAGTATTAAGGGACTATAACTACAGCCAGTAATATTTATGGTAAAAGAGATGCTTTAATTTAACATTCTTAAAGACCATTTAAATTCCAACATTTATATAATTTATAAGAAATAATATTTTCAATTAGATTAGTATGTAATACGTTTAGTTAGTGATAAATTTAATATACTATTTAAATCTAATAACTTTATAAACATTGATGAAACACAGATCAGCTCCTAAATTTATAAAAAGTTACCTAAGGTTAAATAAAAAGTTATTAGTTGCACAGTTTATAGATAGATAGGGTCCTCTAGTAAGTAAATTAAAAATATTATATTTTCTAAAAATTAATTGTATATGTTGGTACTTATATTGGTAATTTGTATTATATTTTTATAATTTTAAAATAAATATAGAGTTTTTAAAATGTCGCGGGTTATGCTATATGCTATTTTCAAACTAAGATAATTTTATGCGCCATCTGTTGCATTGTCCAAAGCGAATATGGAGTCACGTGGTGTATCTTTAGCCATAGTTAACATTGATGTTTGCAATATTTTATTAATTTTACAGCTACTAAATGACTATCTTTTACATTAATAGATTATGTTTTTATCATAATGATAGTTAAACTATAGAAATTTCTTGCTTTTCCTAAGGCCCAGGTATTGACAAATTCAGGTGAGGTTGTTTGACCGAAAAACATTGTTTAAACCATTCCTGGTCCTAGATAGGAGTTTGTCTAGTTGGACTAGAGATTAGTAAATTTTGCTATAATCTATTTAATCTGATTATAGTTATCTAGGAGTATATAACTTTTTTGAAATATATAGATAGAATATGAATACCGAAACAATATTATATATAAATATAGATAATATATATTCTAATTTTCTAGTGAAGATTAAATTATTATTAATACAAAGAAAATATAACAAAAGAATGCCGAAATAATTAATGATTTCCTTTAAATTGTTAATGATTGTCCAGCTCCAGTTCAGTCATTCTTCTCACTGACCGAATCTTAAAACTTACGCCTACCATTCTGCAAGTCCTCTTATTTTGCAATGAGTAATATTAACGCTACAATAAAGAACGTAAGGTTTATAGGCGACGAACTTCATAATTTTAAACCTCGATCAAGTGACTAGAACGTCACCTGAACTGGCCCATCTCTCTCCAAACTACCACACTTCGCGAACGGAATTTAATTTCAGAATGCGACATTATTTAACAATCAACTAATCAATCAATTAACGTTGTTTTGGTGTTTCTTTTCCTTAATTGTCGCTAGTGTATAAATAATATTTTTCATGAAATAGGAAAATCCATAATTGTTATAAAAACACATGTTTTGACATCAGATGATTGATGGGATTATATCTTATGATTGCATTTAAGCAATTTTTAAATGGGCTTAGAAATATCTAATGATTTTTCAGTTTGCATTTAAATAAACATTAGACATTTGATTAAATGTTTTCTAAGCTTTATTAATCATCTAAATGATTGTTTATTTTTGGTTTGTGCTGTTTCTGAAATTCACGCATTAAGGAGAACTATCTGACTTTGAAACCCGAAATGGGATGAATATCAAGTTGTTGACTGTTATTCTTCTGATGGAAAACCCATTTAAAGGTTTAAAAGGTGGAAAGTAAATCATCTTTATGAATTGATTAGTGGTGTTCGTCAAGTCTTAACTCTCCATTCCACGCTATCAGAGGAAACAATAATTGTTTGATTATGGTAGCTTCTGAATTGTTTGACGTTGATTGCTTTGAAAATGAAGTTTATTTGCTTTGAGTACGAAAAATATAATGTATTGTTGTTATTTCTTAAAAATTGCTGTTATTCGTATTTTGATTTTGTGTTGCAGTTGTCGAATTAAGAAAGTAGAAATGTAAACAAGGCTTTAATAACGTCCATTGATTTATTTTAATATATTTTGCCTATTGAATATTACTTAACATTTAAGTTCCACCAGCATATACAAAACCCGCTCAATAAGGGTTTATGGCTCCAGGTGTACTTAATGTCTTTCGAAATGGAATTACTCTTCGTGCTGCTCTCAGTAAAACTATTGCGAAGGATTTAAAATACAATAAAACACATTTGGCAGTGTTTGCGAAGTATTTACTTAGTCCACAGAAAAATTTGTTTATGCTTATATTTTTTCCCACAAGCACTGAAACATACACGTCTACGTGAAAAATGGTGGTACTGGGGAACGAATCGCGTAACCTTTTATCGGCGGTTAAGGGGCTGAAGCTTAAATATTCAATTGAAAGCATTTTTTCTTTATATGTTTACTTACAGCTATATATTACTTTTCATAATCACAAAATACATTCACTTCCAAAAGTTAACTACGAGAAATGGCTACATTCCGGAAGCAATCAGAATTAAGAAGAGGACCGAATTCGCTGCAGAGGTAGATGGAAGTATGCAAATATGTTAGGTAACAGCCAATCGTGCTTTCATGTCAAGAAATATGCAAAAAAGGCAGTCTTAAAAGAAGCCAGCTTTATGAAGGGTTACAGAAGTTTCTAAGTGCTGATAGAAGGTGTTTAAAACTTTCGTACAATTTGTTTTCAAGACATACGCGTTTCTATGACTTCCAGAAAACGAATGGAAGATTCTGAGCGCTGGCGTGCTGTGGGGCGAATTGAAGCAGGGCAGTCGATCACAGATGTTGCTCTTTTCTTCAGCGTTCATCATTCTGTAATTTCACGTTTAGGGAAACAATTCCAAACCACACAGACAGTTGTCCGAAGGCCCGTAGGCGGTCGCCCAAGGGTTACAACTCCCACTGAAGATCGATATATTGCTATTATAGCCAAGCGGAATCGCAGAGCGACCTCCACACGTGTGGCTTCTATGGTTACAGCGTCCATTGGTAAGGCTATATCTGCAGCTACTGTACGCCGAAGATTACATATGAATGGACTGTATGCCTGGGTACCTCGAGTTTGTGTTCCTCTATCCGTCCAATCGAGAGGGACACGATTAAAGTGGTGCCGGGAATATGGCAATTGGACTGTGTCTGACTGGGACAATGTCATGTTTACTGATGAGTCAAGATTTGCTCTGGAGCCAGATGACAAGCGGATAAGGATATGGCGTAAACAAGGAACACGCAATCAGCCCCAAATCGTCACCGAACATCACGCATTCCGAGGCGGAAGCATTATGGTATGGGCAGGGATTTCATAAGGATACCGCATCGACCTGCACATCTTTAAACGGGGTTCTGTGACGGCTGTCCGGTATCGAGATGAAGTCCTAGAACCCATTGTTAGATTGTACGCTGCAGCAGTTGGCCCTACTTTTGTTTTAATGGACGATAACGCATGTCCCCATAGAGCTGACATCGTCGATGACTACCTGGAGAGTGAAGGGATTGTGCGTATGGCGTGGCCAGCATATTCGCCGGACCTTAATCGCATTGAAAATCTTTGGGATGCTCTCGGCCGTGCTGTATCTTCACTTTTCCCACCTCCAGCCTCTCTTGAAACTGCTCTGCAAGAAGAATGGCGATTGCTTAATTCTGCGGTAGTTGACCACCTAATTGAAAGCATGGTCAGAAGATGTATACTTTGCATACAGATGAGGGCGGATCACATACCCTATTAATGTCCTTTTTTTCATTTTATGCTGTTTATTTTCACTTTATACATAATTCTGTTTAAGTCTCCAGTATGCCATTATCTGATAACTTACAAAAATTTAATATTGTTTTTATTTCTGTATGTAATTATTGATTTTGTTTTATGTATAAATATATATGCTACTTTACTGCCAAATTTTGTGTCAATTAAATCAGTATTTGTTGATTTTTTACATTTTACATCTTAGTGTTTAACTTTTGGAAGTGAGTGTACTTACTTCAGCTGTGCTACGGATGCTTATAAAGCGCTTACCGAATTGAAATGTAAAGGATTTACGAGGATGTTTATTTAACGTTGAATTCTAAAATAACATTTAGTCTCTTTGCGACATAGTCCATAATTTTAAACTACAGTCAGTGAGAGGACGGCACCTGGGTTGGTACTCCGCTCTCCTAATTTCCTCATCATAGCAATGTGATGACTTAGAGTGAACACAGGTTTTTGTGCATCATCCCCTCTAGTAATCGGGTCTTCAGTCACATCAGGTCTCTAACTCGTGATTGTACAAAGCTGTTTTGGCATCATGACCAATAGACAACCGTGGCCACATTAAACTGTTAAATGTACAGAAGTTTGATATAAATGTAATGTTGGTATCACCCATGGCAGCTTAAATAGGTCTCAGTTACGTAAATACTCGAAGGCTTAAGAAATATTCGAAAAGTGTTAGAAAGTTTACTCCATAATCGTTGATCCAAAACAAATTTATTTCGAGGAAATAATTCGACGTATTTGTAATACTTATTTTTATGACCAACGAATAACTGCTAAAATATTAGTGAGAAAATGGGCATACGTTTTTCAAATTACCTTTTGTTGCTTTTTTTTCAAATATACATCAAAGTACGAAACGGGTGCCTCGGATTACGAACAATAATCAAAATACGGAAAAAATGTCAAAGTTATTTAAGCTACTGTGGAAAAATTCTGAACACAGCTCCTCTGAAATTTGCTTTAAATTTCATGTATTTATTATTTTATATAAAAACATGCATATTCCTCGCAATTTTTTCAAAAAAAATTCCTAAAACACCAGTTTTTTTAGCATCATTTGCTCTGAGATAAACGGAGAACACAGTTTGGTATATACTCATATAATATTATTTTAAACTGCTTTCAGATTGAAACATATTTAAATATTTAACACTATGAAAAAGATTCAGCTTATTTTGAATCTCCATTAATACTTGAATGCTGTTAAGCCTATATGTTTTATCTTAATTAACAACATATAGCTATTTCTAAATGGAAAATTTAACTAACTAATCTCTCTCGCGCTATGAGAATTCTAATTGCGTTTCGCTGTGAAGCAAATTTCACTGTTTATTAGAAGAGCTGATTTCGCTAGTGATAATGGTTAATTGATACCGAACTCTAGTTATAATATTGGTGAAGCGTTTTCTAATTGGCCTGTGTTCCCAAGTTGGTTATTTGAGACTGATAGTAAGGGTCTAATTAATAATCTGATCACCAGAGGCATTAATAAATTTAAATTCTTCGGAACTCAATTATCTTACATCAATGATTATATACTTTGATAAGTGTTTTCTTCTAATTATTTTCAAGAATTTGGTTCGCATTCAATCAAAGATATCGAATGTAATTTTTAAGTGCTTATCTATCTCACGAATCAAGATTAAAACTGTGCATACAAATGTTTAGAAAAAAAATAGAAAGTACCGTAAAAAATATTGTAAGAATTTTTTCTCATAATACAGTTTTATATTGGTGAATATTTTAAAATGTTATATTATTGAATGGATTATACAAGCATTTCAAAATATTCTCTCTCCCTCTTTCTCCTCCTCTCTCTTTCTCTTTTCTCCTACTCATACCTTTTACGTAATTAAATAATTTAAAGAATATTTATTACAGTAATATAATCCTATAATTAAGGTTTATGTTAGTTATCTAAGTGTGTAATGATGCATTTTATCATTAAAAACTAAATTAAAATAAATCAAAAATAATTAACACTGTGTGTTTTTTTGTAGATAAAACTAAATTAGTTTTGTAAATTATTAATCCAAAATAGATACTCTATCTTACCCTTGAGCAAAAAAAAAAAAGAATAAAATAAAATAAAACAGGAAAAAAATAGTTTTAGAGTCGGAAAAAGCTTGTGCAACACCGGGCTAAGCGGGGAGAAAAGAAACCTTTCTAACAAGTTGAAAAAAAGGAAGAAATTTCGGAAACGTTAATTTTAATGACATAAACATAGAAATCAGTAACATCATGCCTACACATATACCAAGAAGTGCCAGCGTCAAAACGAAATGGGTAAATATTCAGGGAGATAAAGCCCGTGCAACACCGGGCAAAAGGGAAGGGAAATAAACAGACCCGCCAAACGGAACAAAGGGATGAAAGAAATTTCGTAAAAGGGAATTTCAATTTCATTTCAATATTGAAGTCACACAAACACCAAGAAGTGCTGACCCCGAGAGAAAAAGGAGCAATTTCTATGTTCTAAAAACTCGAAAAACCCATGCAGCTAGTTTTATCATTAAAAACTGAATTTTTGAGCTAAACCTTATTTTGAAGCTACTTTATTGTACAATTTTTTTAAGAGAATTATATTATTTATCTTTTATGTAAATGAGTGTGGAAGCTGAGTAGTTGTCTCGAATTTGTTGAGTCATGGGTTCGAGTCTTTCTGCCCCTAAAAATCCAGCGTGTTTAAGTGTCAATGCCCATTAAATCTATCGAGGTTCAACATTGGTGAAGATTCTTAGACAGTGATTGGCTACCTCAGAACACGACTTTGACCATTGTTCGAAATTTGGAGTCTGTCGCCAATATTTCTCGTGTATCTTTAAAAGGTGACGTTAATAAGTTGTTTTTGTAAAGAAGTTTAGTTTATTTGCATACATTTATGTAATTTGTCTGTGTTTGCAAGATATTTTTTTGATAAAATGTTTATAAAAATGTATCTGTAATTAGGAACTTAATTTCAATCACATATACTCATTTCCTGATTGCATAGGGGGAGACTATATATACTAAACACCTTACAGCAGAAAGACTTACTAATTTAAAAAGACAATAGTTACAAAAAAAATATACATTTTGAATTGTCTGAATTATTTGTTCGGCAATTAATTTTTCTTAACAAAAATAAAAACTGAGGAGAATAAAGGAAAAACTAAAGTTTGAATCTTCTCATATTCTTCAGAAATATTTTAATGTTAGATGTTGAATCTAGATTCTTGATAAATATCAAATATCTGTCATGTATTTGAAGCACGTTTGAAGAATTTTGAAGTCCAGTTCCTCAGTGTTTTCTTGCAGAATCTGATTCTAAGTTTGACTTCTTGTGAGTCCTGTATCGAATTTCAAAGAACTTCTCAGTAATCGCATTCCATTCCTTTTGAGATCGAGAATAGATTCTTTTATTTCCTTCTGTATGAAGTCTGATTCACAAGTTTCTTTTCTTTTAAATCCTTAAAAACAATCAATAACTGATTTAATAGAGCCAAAATGCTGCATGGTATCGTCAATTACCGAGACTTAATTATTTTGACCTCCATGTTTTCACGCAATACAAACTACTGTAAGGTGAAGCATTACCTATTAGGTGTAACATAATTTTTTTGTGAGATTCCGTTTCTTATTTTACAAAAGTTAAATATTTTTCCTGGATTTTTTTCATTTTTTGACAAAATATATATTTTATTTAAAAAAATATATTGGAAACTTTTTTAATCCATTTTTATATCATTTTAAAAATAATATAAAAACTATAACTTATTAAAATGCTGTATAAGTATTATATATATATATATATATATATATATATATATATATATATATGGGACGGCGTCTAGGGGAAGGTTGATTTAATGTTAAAATAAGCACGCAGAGTTAAAATAACTTAATTTATAATAACACAACTAAAACATTACTACTTACAAGGGGTTTTAAATAATTCGAGATAGCACCATACTAATTCCGAAAACACGTACTCTTTCTCAAAACAACGGATAGAGCGATTTCCTCTGACCTGCCTTCGTTCAAGCTTTGGTGCAACTCTCAGTTTTTCTTTCTGCCCCTTTATAAATACATGACTCATCGTATCGCGCAGCTAAAACTCACGTGGTTTCGATTAGTGTGCTATCTCTTACAATAAAAATCAAAAGAAGTAAAAGAAAATTGCACTCCTTTCCTACACACATATATAATCCTGTTATTTATATTTATATAAAAATTTTCATATATATATATAGCAGTAACTAATTAAAAAGAAGACTAATGAATCCCAAGAATCTTAAGATCAGACCAGAAGAACCAAGAATATGGAACCATGGCAAACCAAAAAGAGAAATGTAGCTAGAGGGGAAAACTATTATGATTCTCGAGTGTCACTGGTTAGGACAGTGAAACAGATTAAACAATGTTTGTGAATCTCAACCTTCTCCTTCAGCAGAAATTTTTTCGACACAATAGCTCATATATATACATTAGGAGAAAAGTGACTCACTCACCTTTCACTAGATCCTTGAAAGATTTGGACCTACATAGTTGAAATTTGGCAGGCATATTTCTTTTTTACAGAAAAGTAGAGATCCGCTTTCTCATTTAAATGAAAAGGCTAGGTCTATAAGAATTTTCTTAACTCCTTGACTGCCGATTAAAATTTATGCGATTCACTCCCCAGTGCTACCGTTTTTTACATTGGCACACGTATGTGGTATATTATCACAAATAAGCAAATTTTTCTCTAAAATAAGGAAATCCTTTGCAAACACTGTCAAATTTATTTTATTGCAGTCCAAAATCTTCGTAATAGTTTTACTGATATAAGAGCAAATAAAAGACCATATTCTGGAAAGACGTATACATATGTCCGGGGCAATTGAGGTACCGGTTAAGCGAGACGGATATTTACGCAAATGGTGGTTCAGAAATTGTGCTTACAATTGAAAACCTAATGCTAAGATTCAGATATCACCCAGTAACTTTAAAATATATACAGTCTTACAACATCATGAAATACCCAGCGAAGTGGGTAAGTAAAGAGTTGTTATTATGCAAAAAGCAAGATGCGAAAATCCTTGTGAAAGTTTATCGTTACATTGAAATGAAACTGATAATCATCATGCTGTAGGATTGATTCGTGGGAGAAGCAAAAATCACCACAGAAATTATCACATAAAACATCCTGTCACACAGATGGCACATAGAATTACTTTATGTGTCACCTGATACACAAACCAATTTTCAATGCAATCATCAATATCATACCTTTCATTTATATCAGTTCCATTCAACTAATATGAGGCAGTGATGGTTTTAGCAAATTTTGTGTCGAAGAATGTTTGGAAAGTAATTCTATTTAAAGTAAAATTTTTTACTACGCCAATAGAGAGAGTGCTGTTCTCACACTGACATACAAAATGTTCTGAGACTTCTTTTCAAATAACATACCGAAAAACCAGCACTTTCAAGCTGCAATTTTTAATATTTTGATTTATTCGGCGTATAACGTGCACTTGCGAAGAAACCTGAAATATACACGTGCAATGCTCTCAGGGATTTTTTTATGTTTTTTTATTGAGAACTTTTATAACCTGTCACCACAACGTATTACACGGGGAGCTTGCATAGAAGTAAGCGTGAAGCACACATCACACAGGAAAGGAGGATTACAATAGAAAAATCCATGCCTTCTCCTGGATTCAAACCCAGGCCCTACGCCACCGTAGTCAGCATCACTAACCACTATACCGGATGGACGGCGCTCTTAGGGTTTGAAGTCATTTATTCGAGGTATTATTCCAAGCCTTAGAAAAAAAGAAAAAATATTCGTCTAGAACAACCCTCTAAGTTCATAAGGAATGCCATTTCTTTTAAATAATCAGTATTTCGATATATGTAAAAGTCTAATTTTTTTCTATGTACATCTTTATTTTTAATTTGAAAGCTCTCATTTTCATACATGGTGTATTAACGCTCACCCCTAGACTTCGATTTTATTTTTTGTGTTAAAAGTGCTCGTTATATGCCGGATTTTACGGTATATTAATCGCAATAAATCGTGTTATTCTTCTTTTTCTTTCATTCATAATTTTATTTTTTTGCCTAAAAATCTGCTTTTTGTGGTTGTTTGTTGTATTGATTGTTTAATGCTTTGGATGAATAATAATACAAAACAGTTGCTAAAATAGAAAATAAAAAGCGCTTTAAAAGTTCATCATGCAAAGTATACACGCAGAGACAAATTTAGGTTCGATAGCGCTCTATGCCCAAATTAATTTGACGCCCTTATATATAATAATAACAGTAGTAGTAAAAACAATAATAATATCACGTATTGTAAGAATGGAAGGTATTGAATTTAGGCATGAATTACGACTCACATTACGTAAAGCTATAAAATTTTTATGCGAGATCAACAAAAAAAAAGTTTTTAAGTAACTGGAGAAAGGTATAACGAAATATAGTGAATTAATATTTTGTGTTATAATGATGATCAAACAAACGCTACATTTTTTAAGAAACATTTCTGAAAAATATAACGTCAATAGATAAATGCTATACTTAACGAAATTTATTTTAGTACCTATTTGTTAGATTTTTAAATTTTACTACTTAAACGATTAATTATTTTAAAAAATATTCTACCATTTTAATATTGACATCTTGAAGTTGTCAAAGCAAGAAAAGAAGAATTATAAAATTCGGTCTTACAGTTGATGAAAAACAAAATCGATTACAAATTTTTGCAGCCTCGATAATTTTAGTACCCCTAAAAATTTGCCGCCCTAGGCCCGGGCCTCACTGGCTAAGCCTAAATCCATCACTTTATGTATGCTCAGATTTATTCTGTTAATTCTGCGGTCACTTGTGAGTTTGGATGCACAGAATCAAAAGACATTTTCGTAAAATCAACACCTTCATTTGACTATCAAGTTGTATTCCAACTTTAATTTGAGCGGAGGAATAGTGAGTGAATATTAACGTTGCACTGCTCAGTTACACGAGGGATTTTGGTGACGGTCTGCGTAATTTTGAACCATGGTCAAGTGACGTGGACGACACCTGAGCTGGCACCTCCCTCCCCTAACTACTACACCACACCCTTGGCTGGACGTCTGAGCTCTCGACAGATTTAACGTGCATATCTGTCCTACACGGCAGGTCTTCTGTGGTACTGGGCTCGAACTCATGACACGCTAGCCATGATCCGATACCTTGAACACTTGGCTTGAGCGGAGGAAGCGGTCAACTTAATTACGGAACAAAATATCTATTCCCGTTAATGCAAACACTTATCTTTGCCGATTAATTCTTCAGCACTGGTGATCTTTCTCTGTTGGAATGGATCTCCTGACTGAAACTCCGATAGCTTCGATTTCTATAACTTTACCACCCTTTCAGTATCAGCCTGACAATAATCGCCTATCTCTCTATCTACACTTGTTATTAAATAGCAACTCACATTAGCATAAATCACAGTTCCTTCACAGGAAGCAATTTCTTAATCGTACAACGCAATCGAAAGAATTTTTCCTGGAGGAATATTCAAAAACTCGAATAAAACCCCTTATAAATTGTATTCAGAATCCATAGCCAGACAATAAAATATGTCTTTCATAAATACACATAGTTAGAGGAATAATATACGTATACATATTATTCGATAATATGAAACGGTATAATATGAAACGATTGCAAGATATTGAATATCGTTTTTCTTCAAAAAAGCAAATAAATTTTATAACATACCGTTTATCGGGAAATGATTTAAATGGTTACATTGCAAGAGAAAATATTTTGTAGCTTGAATATATTCTATATTTCTTGTTGTCTTTAGAGACCAAATATATCTAGTTACTCTTATTCATACTACAAACATGTCATTTTTAAAATATTAAGCAGTTTTTTCCCCTGAAGATATATATTGAGGAAGAAATACATCTTTTTGCTTAAGAATTATGATAGCTTTTAAGATACTTTCTTGCGAACATAAATTATTTTTTAGTTCATTCATTTTGAAAACCAGAATTTTATTTTATGCTTATGATTGCCTATTTAATAATTTTAAAATTAATAATAAATTTTTTATCAATTTACCTTTAGTAATTTGTAAATCGTAATATTATACACAAACTTCTGCAGTTCATTAAGCTATACATTTTTACTAATTTCTAGATTGAGGTTCTTATATAAATCCCTTTCTCGTGTTTGAAAGTATAACAATATTTCACGAAAGGATCTTTTTTCTTCATAAATATATGATTTATAAAATATTTTGAAGAAATAAATTTAAATTATTATATTTCGGTTTAATTTATTTTGACGAAAATGTATTAGCACATATGTTTCTTGGGATATGTGGTATTGAATTAGATTTTAAAATATTACCAAATTTTAATATGTGTGCATTCATCCTTTCTTGTGCATGGAACATATTTTAGAAATGCATACCTTCCCAAGTGGCTTATCCATTACACTTTTGTTACTTTCAAAGCTTATTGAGTGTAAATCATTGTTTTGATACTAGTGTTATTGTATACCTTTTAAAATTTGTTTTTGAATACATTATCAATTCATTAAAATGCATGCTTGTGATGTTACAGTTAATGAATTATTATATGCCGTGCTTAATTAATCTATTAAACTTTTTCTACATTGATTTGAAGAAATTTTTGTCGTTTTACTTTAGCTAACATGTGAGAGTACTTGTATTGGGGAAGAGAACTAAACTTATACTTAGATTAAGTCTCTAATCCTATTTTCCCCCCTTAAGGTATCCGATTATCCTAAAACTGTGAAATTTGTCAAAAATTGCCAAATTTGTTTTATTATTTTATTTTATGGGTCATCATATTAGCTTTATAAAAATACCAAGTTTATCATTTTCCGTTTACTAGAACAAAAACTACAAGAATTTTAGTAAAAGCAGAGGTCATTACTTTAAGCAAGATTGTCATACTCTAAAACGCGTTTCAATCGAAATGTGATTTTTTGAAAATAATCAAACGGGGTCAACGATTGCTAAAAAAGTTTTTAACATAATTAACTGAAATTTTTTCTGTAAGTTCTGTATAGTAGTAGAAGTGTTTAAACTCTTAGATTTATCAATCACTGTTTTATTACAAAATTTGCAGTCCCTTATGTGAATATAATCACTGTCTTTTTAAGCATTTTCATATAGTAACAGAGATAAAGTGCTCTAGTTTTTGTAAAAAAGAAAATATCTCTTATCCTGATTTCAAAATTGAATAATATAGCAACACATTTGATAAAAAAAAAATAGAAAATTTGTTCATAAACCTTTGGTGCAGAATGGTCCGCGTTTATGCTATTTTTTGTCAATTTTTAGCTATTTTTTCCCATTTTAGTAATAATAATTTCTTTTTCTCTTCTTAATTTTAGCACATTTTTCTTAAAATGCACTAAACAAATCTAAAAATAACAAAAAAATCCCATATCTCCTTTTTAAAAAAAAAAAAGTTGTCGCAACCAGTCGGATACCTTAAGTGTATGTATCTTTCATCATGGGAGAATTAACAGAAACTATCATATACATTAAACAAGCTGAGTATTTTAATCCTAAAAATGAATTAAAATCAAAGTTTCAATTAAAACAAAGTCTAATCTATTTTGTATCAAGATCTGATCTGTATCTGAAGTGTAAGAGATTTACTGCTACTGTAATTAATAATATGTTTATGTAAAATTACGTTAGTGAAAAAATCAATAAAATTCTGTAATTGGTGTTCACAGTTCCTAATAATGTGAAGGAGGGTGATCAGTTTTCGAAATTTTCAAAAATACGATAGTCATCACTTAACCGAGTGATATGGAATTTTTGAATTTTTTTGACTTTCCTTTCTCCGTGCTCTGTTGACACTGCATTTTTAAACGCACTGTGTATTATATATAAAATGCAATAATCCATACAGAAAATTAGATTCTTGAAATTTCAGAGCGTTTAAAGATACAAAATATTTCTGTTATTATGTTGATTTTTTTTCTTTTACATTTCTGCTGAGATTACAAAACTATAAAATAAGTTTTAATAAAAAATTACAAATATTACCCGGATGCAAAATAAACTAAA
This sequence comes from Trichonephila clavata, assembly GCA_019973975.1. NCBI lineage: Eukaryota > Metazoa > Arthropoda > Arachnida > Araneae > Nephilidae > Trichonephila > Trichonephila clavata. The sequence goes on along the minus strand of BMAO01023297.1, from coordinate 3,305 downwards.
GGAAGACCAAAATGTGTAAATTTATTTTATGCGTACCATTGAAGAATTCCTGGTATTTAAAAATAAATTGATTTTTTATAGCACATAACGCTATATTTATATATAATGAGTAATAAAAATATTTAGTTAATATATGCACTTGAAACTTTTTCCGAAATAAACCAATGTAAGATTAAATTACAAATCGGAAACTCATTTCAGAATCAAGTGTAGTGTATATAAAATGTGCTAAGGAATCATCACAAGTAATGGGGCAGGAGTACAATGAATGGCAAGTAAAGAATTTTTTTCGGAGACTTCTTTTTTAGGAGGTCAGGTTTCAACATTTCAAAAAGATTGGAAGGGAATAAAATGTTTAGTGCTTTCACTGGAGGTTTCAAACTTTTCTTTCAGAGAAGCGGATAAACTTCTGTACAAATACTTTAATGTAACTAAAAACATTTTATCCATTTAATTCACTACTTGGATCTGATTTATCAAAGTAGGTAACCATGATGCATTTTGAAGTCGAAAAAGGTGATGTCTTGAATTTATTGGCTTGTGTTGTGTCCAAAAAACAAAGCCTTTTATACGTCAAATAAAAGTGAATTTCAAAGTTTTCATTAACTGCGAATGTCAAGTAAGGAAAATTATAATATATTTTAGATGTTACTTTTTTATTTTTAAGATTAAGTTACAATTACGAGATTCATTACCATTAACTCTAGAGTGCCTACAGATCAATGCTAATTTAAACAATACGTAACTTTGTAATGGTCTTGCCTGCGCGTCTAAGGGTGTGGAGGATTTGAAGGAAGACTAGCCATATTACATGAAACAATCTAATTTATTCCCAATATTAACCACAACTCGAATGCAGTCGATTCAATATTAAGAGATGCATCTAATTAATAATTATGCAGACAATTAACGAGGAACTCGATATATGAGAAAACTTTAATACTAAATTCACTTACTCAAGGCAATAGCTCTGACTTCTTAGCTATTTAATCTAGATTCGATTTCCAGTGACAATTCGTCACCTTAAGTAATTCAATTATCAAATAGTAAATATCCGCAATGCACATTCAATGTGATTAATCACTGCAACGTAAGCCAATCTATCATTTCTCTCTTTTTCTAACCTAAAAGCCTAAACTATATATAGTAGTCTTAATTTACATAGTCACGTCTTCTCCTTCGAAGAGGAGTTTAATATTAAATAATATAAGACCAGGAATTCCCCAAAAGGATTATTAGTATAAGGAGCGTGGATAAAACCGTCACAACTTATTTAAGTAATTCTAATTGTAAATAATAATCGAGGAATCAGAAATAAAAAACTGTAAGATCTCCAAAAGTTATAACATACTAGCTGAATTATTTCTATTTTTACAAATTTTTTTGGATTAGCATTTCCTATAGAACGACCCACTACAGAAGAAGATAAAAGTACTCCGTAAAACCTATTTTTTAGTCAAGTACGTGGTTTATAATTAGTTAGAAGACTGCTAGAAAATGTGTTGCTTAATTGTCTTCAACAGTCGTCCCATATGTTAAGAGTTGTTGAAGAATACTTTGTTTGAAAGTTTTATTTACTTTAAACTTATGCGATGGCGGAAGTCATTAATTAAAAGTTCAGCTCGTCTTTAAGAATTTTGATGAGAAGAATTGCGTTTTTACGGATTGTTTTGCTAAAATAAGAGTGGTATGTTTTGTTAAAGAAGCTTAAGAGTGGAAAATTAATAGAAGTAACTGCACAAAAAAATATCGGAATCGTAGATCAAAAAAAGCATAAAATTTGTAACATAACATTTTCAAGATGTGGTTTCAGTGTATAACTTTATTTTACAAGGACTTTTAAGTAATTTTTAGTGTCACATTTTTTTCGCATACAAAGTACTTCAAAAACAGCTGTTGTAGCTTTCATTGAATTTATCACTGATCACCAAAAGTGAAATGAATGCATTTTTTTTAAATCGGAAAATAGAGAGAGAGAGAGAGAGATGAATTATTGATATTAAAAGTCTCATATTTAATATCAATACTTCAAAAACAATCCTTTTAGTATTCTTGATATAATGAAAAACATTCATGTTTTTGCTATTTTGTAAAAGAATGTAGTATTAAGAGTTATTTATTTATAGCATGGATCGTCAAAATTGTTCGGCATGTGGAACTCTTAGAAAATTACAGTGTTTTCGGGGAACCGCTCTCTGCACACATACTTAGAATATATCTTAAAATTATATCTAAAATAGATTATATGTAGTTAGTTTTTTGCGTAAAGACAATTAAAGAAAGTATTGTATTTGCTATTAAAAGATTTAAGGAAATTTTAACATAATTTACTCAAATAAAAATAAATTTTTATCCAAGATCACCTACCCATGTATTATACTTCATAACTGGGAAATGAGCTTGATTTTTTTTATAAACTCTCGAAGTCTAGGCCGATTGAAATTATCTGCAGATCATTTAATATCTTGCATTAACTCATTTTACATATTTTGATTTTATGCTACTCATATTGATAATTTTTTTCACTTAATTGTATTTTTCTGAATGGAATTAAATTTCTAATGCTTATAGCTGTCGGAAAAATCCTGTGTATTTTGCATGAACTTGCAACCTAAAATTTTGGAAGTGTTCTTGCTTGGATTTATAATTTAACGTCGAATCAATTGATATATCGATAAATTATCGCCACTTCTGTATTATAGATAATTTTTCTCAGCAATTGAGAAAACAGGTGCATTTTTCATTAGAAAACTTTCTAGTTTTCTAGTATAGTGTACTAACAAGTATAAAATTATTTTGTGGAATCCAGAATTATAAAGAATATGAAATTGACAATCTAGTAGTTAGCGGAAAAAACATTTTTATATTCTTATATTATATATACAGACTTTATAGAGGATGAGAATGAATTTTGCCTAAACATTTATAGTTTTCTTACCGATTTTTATTCATACTCGTAGAGCCCTGGTTATGCCCTCTGGAACCCCAATGTTCCATGGAACACAGTTTGAAGACCACAGATTTATAGCAATGTCACTCTCAGAAAGCACATTTTGAAATCTAATGGTATAAAGTTTATGCCAGTTTCTCAATAACATTGATAATTTAAATTTTAAATAAAAAATTAAATAATAGAAATAAGAAGGGAAATAAAAAAAATATAATAATGTCTTTTAAAATAAGCGTATCGGAAGTTTATTTAGGAAAAATTAAGTATATATTTTCTACAAAATTATTAATTTTATCTAAGTTCCAAAGCATTAATATTTTTATAAAATAGTATATGTTATAAGATGTAATTAAAT